>VMDO01022553.1:0-33271 GCA_007922755.1 Pedetes capensis | reverse complement strand
AGAGAGAGAGAGAGAGAGAGAGAGAGAGAGAGAGAGAGAACCAGGTCCGGGTGGGTTAAAATCAAGTGGGTCCTACTGTCGCCCCTAATATTCTCTAATGCCAGCGACGGCAGTTCAACAAAGCCGCCATGCCTGAGGCCTGTCTTGGCACGCCCAGCCGCAGCACCTACTTCTGATGCTCAAAGCGTTCTTGGGAGTCTCTACTGGAAAACATATGACTACATCTCCAGCAGAAGTAAACACACAGCTGTCACAAGGGCATCCTGAGCCGTGGCTTGAAGCTTATCATGAGCTTCCCGCGTGGTGACTGGGGGTGGGGCTGGTCCACCATCCCCTCCTCCTGGCACCTGGGTTTCTCTCTATGTATTTTTACAAGCTGCAGGCAGACATTGCCAAGGGCAGAGGAAAATCTGAGTCCTCAAGGCAGTGATGCCCAGGCATACAGAGAAGGTCAGCATCCTGCAAGCGGCTTTCTGATCCAGGCTCTTGCCTTGGTAAGAAGCAGCGCCTCTCGAGGGAAAGGTGCACTCAGATCTTTTCTGAACGCAGATGGAGGTGAAGGGTACGAGCAGCAAGACTGAGCTGCTATGTCGGGGTTCGGCTCAGGCCCGGCAGAGGTCAGAGCCTTGCCCTGACACCACGTGGGTAGGGACCCACTGGACTGGGTTGGTGTAGTGGCCGGAGGCACCAAAGAAGGACCTCAGAAGACCTTCTGCAGGAAACAGGAGAGGGAAAGTTTATTGGGTTACTCCCCAAGTGGGGTGCAACCAGCAAGCAGCCTCTGTCAAGTGCTCAAGTGCTAGCTCTACGCTGTAGGCTCACTGGTGGTACAGCTCAGCCTTAAAGGCACAGCTACCAGCAGCTGGCGTTCCGCTGGGCTGGAGGTCCGGTGGTCTTGACTTTCGCAGTTTGCCTTCTCTGCCTCCCTGCTTCTCAAGGATGGGAGGAATTGGGAGGCTCTTCGTGGCTTGCTTGTAGCCTTTGGCGCTTCCGGGCCCCTGGTCTTGATGCATCGGCTTGCTTGGAGATCTTCTGCTGGACTGGGGAGCGCTGGATCAAGGTGATGGGGTCCGGAAAGCAGTTGAAGGATAGAGAGCAGTGGTGGGGTGAAGGGGGTCTTGGAGCCCTGCTTATATAGTGTCCCGGAGAGGGGCGTGTACTGGGGTTAGCCAATCAGGGCACATTCCTGACAGGTACAGCAGGTGAACTGTCATACCTGCCAGGTAGGGGCAGTTATTTAACTGGGGTGCTAGGGGTAGCCAATCAAAATTGAGGTGGTTGAGGCTGGTCAGGCTGGTCAGGGGCCATCTTTGCTCACTCGATGGGAGGGGCAGGAGTGGGTGAGTGGAATGTGGCCCTTGGGTCACCGAGAGGTCAGTCCCTCATGTTAGTATGAGGGACCCCAGTTATGGGGTGCATTTTAAAAATCCCCAACACTGCTATCCATGGGAAGGATGGCGGCGCATTTGCTCTGTTGAGAACGAGCAACAGAGCGCTCATGTTTATCATCTCCTTCCCCTGATGGGGAGGCAGGTGTTGCCCCAGCCTGGCACACAGGAGGCAAAGCGAATGAACGCTTCCTCTCCCTTCTCTCCGCCTAGGCGTTTATGGAGGTCCTGCTGTATGCACGTCACAAAGTGAGGCAGGAGCCACACCTCTGCCCTCAGGCAGCAGAGACGCAGCGGTGGCCGGGCCTGGCACTGGGCTGGGTGTGCGTGCACGCGCTCGTTTGTCCCCAGGGCCTTCCTCAGCGTCCCATCCCTCCTCCACAGCTCTCGGCGCCGCACACAGTAGCAACGGAGTGCTTTCCGCTTTCATGTGTATTCATTCACATATTCACTCACCGAGCCCCTACTACGTGCCAAGCCGTGTTTACAGGGCAGATGGACACACAGGGGAGAGCGGGGCTGTGTGGCAAAGCTGTGATTGGCAGCAGCCCAGGGCGTTGCAGGACCCGGGGAGGGGTGTCTCACCTTGGTTGGGATTTCACAAGTGTTCATGATGTGTTGCTCAAGCTGACTTTTCCAGACCAGAAGGAGCCAAGCGGACAAAGGACGAGCATCACAGGTGCAGGGAAGGACCTACAAAGGCTCAGAGGCCGCGTGCCACCGAGCCCAGCACCGGGCAGAGCTGTGTGGCCTGGAAATGCCAAATGGCAGACGTGGAAGGTTTGAGGTGGGGTTTTGCCTGATCGCATGGGGAAGAGATGATGATCTCCTTAAAAGAAAAATCCCTATGCCGGGCGCGGTGGCACACGCCTGTCATCCCAGCGGCTCTGGAGGCAGAGGCAGGAGGATCGCAAGTTCGAGACCAAAGGCAGTCGGCGTGATTTAGGGAGACCCTGTCTCAAAAAGTAAAAAAGTGGGCTGGGGGCGCAGCTCAGTGGTCCAGCACTTGCAGAGCATGCAAGCACAAGGCCCTGGGTACCCCCGCAGTACCACAAAAAAAAAAAAAAAAAAAAGGAAAAAAGAAAAAAGAAAGAAAGAAAAATTCCTCTGCCAATGGGGGCGTTGGGGTGGAAGTGGCAGATTCAATCCATGTATTTGTTTGCTTCCTTTTTCTCCCTTCTGCAACCCCACTGAAATGACAATGAAGGAATTATTCAAAAACATCAACCCACAGAGAACTCGGGCAGAGAGCCCAGGAGCACGGTTAAGGCAGGAGAAGGGCCAGATAAGTCACCGGTGAAGACGAGGGCGAGGAGGTGGGGGAAGTAACTCCAGAAAGCTTCCAGGGCAGCAGGGCAGAGATTTCCAGATTAAGACGCTTCCAAAACACCCAGCACAGTCGTGAGAATATATTCGCATCCAGTCACGTGACGCTGGATTTCCAGAGCATTGGGCCTAGGGAAGATCCTGGAAGCTTCACACCGCTATGAAAATGAGACTCGAAACAGTCTCAGGCTTCCTGACAGTAACATTCGACTCAATCCAAGAAGTCATGCCTTCAGCTGAGAGGAGATTATTAAGCTGGAATAACAGGTTTGGCAAACTGTCATCAGTGTAGCCTGCGAGTCTGGGGTGGCTGCAGAAGTTCCTATGAGACTCAGTCTTCCTGCTAATAAAGGGAAGGACACAAAACAGAAACCACAGGAGCGTGAAGGCACTGGGCAGCCGCGAGAAGCAAGCGGGTCCTGGAGGAGGGAGGGCTCCGTTTCTGTCCCTTTGTTTTCACAGCTGTTACACTGAGGCCCAGCCAAAGTTAGTCTTGCACAGGGTGGCTAGGACTCCAGTGGAAATTTCCAGATATTTGGAGGCTAATTAATGTACTTATTAGTCATCCATGGATCAAAGACTCAGAAGAAAATTAGAGAGTGTTTGGAACTGGGTGAGAATAAAAACAAAATTCCTAGCACAAACACCTGTATGAGAAAAGAAAGGGCTGGGAATGCAGCCCAGTGGTGGTGTGGTGGCCTAGCATGAGCAAGGCTCTTGGTTCCACCGCCAGCAACACACGTACACACACAGAATAAAGTAAAATAAAACTTCTCAAATCAATGGCTTCAGTTTCCACCTTAAGGAACTAGAAAAAGAAGAGTAAGTTAAATTCAGAGCAAGTAGAAGGAGGTAAGGGTAACAGCAGAGGTCAACAGAGTATAAATATTAGAGAAAAGCAACCAAGCCCACAAAGTGGTTCTTTCACAAGGTGGACAACACTGATATCCCAGCTAAACTGAGTAAGCATGCAATCAGATAAAAGAGATTGCCAGTCGCAGGAAGGTTGGCCATCACTACAGATGCTGTCAACATTAACACTGTGAGGAACTCTATGTCAGCAAACTCAACCATGGCACTGAAACAGATAAGCTCGTTTTACCAAAACTGACACAGGCTGAAACCGAAAATATGAATAGCCATATACCTAATAAAGATATTAAATTCATTTTTCAAAACTTCTTAAAAAGAAGTCTTCTTTAATATATGCTTTCATTAGTGAATTTAAAAAATGTTTAAAGATGAAATAATACCAGCTTTCCACAAACTCTATGAAAACATAGGAGGAAGGAAGCTCCTCAACTAATTTTTCAAGGCAGCATAATACTAACATGCATGTATAAATGGCAAAATATATTTTGTCGTTTGAAAAGAACAATAATTCAAAGAATTACAAAAGTTTGTCTTGCAAGCGTAAATCTTACATTTCCCCTGTGGATATTCTTCCAGTTTAACTCCACTAACTCCATTTTTATCAGTTCTACTTTTATATATAAAACCAGATTTATTACAGCAGATTATGCCAAGACATCTGGGTTAAATTTATATATGTATATATTATATTAAATGTCTGCAGCCATAGCCCTGTGGCATCTGATCCCGTCAGATCTGGGAAGCTAACCAGGGTCGGGCCTGGTTAATACTTGGATGGGAGACCGCCTGGGAACACCAGGTGCTGTAGGCTTGGGAGAAGGACCCTGCAAACCCACTCACCAAAAATCAATAAGCCATTGAAAACCCAAGAATAGCAGAGAAGCGCTGACAATAATGTTTCACCTGTTGTACTCATGTTCGCTATGAGTCAGACAGCGACTTGATGGCACCCAACAACAACAACAACAACAACAACAACAAAAGAACATCTGACAATATTGAACACATATTGATGATAAAAACCCCAGAAAACTGGAAATAGAATGGAATTTCAATCTGATAATGAGCATCTACAAAAAACCATTTAGCTACTTAGTCATGAGTGAATAATGGAAAGCTTTTTCTTGAAGATTGGGAAGGAACAAGACATCTCTCATTTCTTCATTTCAGCAAGGCGAGAGAAAGAGATAGCAAAATCCAATGATAAATAGTAAGACTGTCTTTGTTCACAGAATATATGCTTCTATAGAAAATCTTAATACACAAAACTGATCAAAGATACAGTTGTTGAGGAAAAAGTAATTGCCTTTTAAACAGACTAGAGTGCAAAGGACTTAAAATATGTAAAGCAATCTGGAAAAGAACAAAATCAGGAGAACTAACAATGTCTTAAAAAGATTACAGGTCATAGTGACCCAATGTTCCCTCCCGTTAGGGTACGTCACCAGTTAAGTGTTAAGTCAAGGCTTAGTAAAGGGCTGGGGATGTGGTTCAGCAATACGGTGCCTGCTTAGCATGATTCAGGTCTTGGGCTTACGCCTCACCACAGAACAACAACAAAAAAATACACTTAGAGTAAAGCTAAAGTCATTGAGCCTGGAGCCACAGCCCTGGGACATCTGATCCCATCAGATCTCGGAAGCTCAGCAGGGTCTGGTTAGTACTTGGATGGGAGACCACCTGGGAACACCAGGTGCTGTAGGCTTGGGAGAGGGACCCAGCAACCCACTCCCAAAAATCAGTCCATCATTGAAAACCCTATGAACAGCAGAGAAGCACTGACAATAGTGTTTCGCCTGTTGTATGCAGGGTCACTATGAGTCGGATACCTGATTCGATGGGACCTAACAACAACAACAACAAAGTCATTGAGACTGTGCAATTAACATAAGAATTAACAAATACATCAAAGGACAGAATGAAAAATCCATAAATTGACTCCACCTCTTGCAGTCACTTGATTTTTGACATAGATAGCAAGAGAATTCAGTGGAACAGTGCTGGAATAACTGGAGATCCAGGAGGAGGAATCCAGCCCTCCGCCTCTACCCCCCAACTCTTGCGAAGTTAGCTAGGAGTGGGTCATCGACCTGCACGAGGGAGATGAAACCACAGAGCTTTTAGAGGAAAGCGTGAGAGGACAGTTACACAAGTATGAGGTCAGGAAAGCTTTCTCAGACATGGCAAAGGAATAAGCACACAAAAAAAGATAAATTAGACTTTATCAAATTAAAAATTTATGCTCACTGAAAGACCAAAAGGAACAGGTAAGCTACCTATTTGCAAAAATAATTGCAAATGTATAAGGGACAGTGGCCTGGTATCCAGGGTACATAAAGAACTACAACTCCACAATAAGAAGACAACTATCCCCCCAAATAGGGGAAAATCTACACAGCAACGTCACTAAGGAAGATATGGCGGCTAACAACACACGGAAGGGAGGGCCACATTATTAGCCATCAGAGACGTGAAAACTGATGCTGCCACAAGGTGCTGGAAGCCACCAGGCAGGAAGGCTGACGTTAAAAGAACCGTAACAGAGAATGTCAACAAGGCGTGGAGCCAGTCAATCACTCATTTACTATTTGTGGAAGTGTAAAGTTGTACAACCATTGTGGGAAAAGATCTGGAACCCAGGGCCTTGTGCATACTTTGCAAGCGCTCTACCGCTGAGCCCTAGCCCCTTCTAACTTTTTTTTTTTTTAATTTGAGACAAAGTCTCAAATTGAGACAGGCTGCTTCTGACCTTGAGCTTGCAATCCTTCTGCCTATGCCTCTTGAATTACTGGGATTACAGGCGTGCACCACTGCACCCGGCTGAAAGGATCTTAAAGTGTATACCTAGGCTATGAGATACTGATGTGCTGACAGAGGTACTCGTACTAGAATGTTCATAACAGTGTCGTTCATAACAGCAAAGGACAGAAACAGCTCTGGGCTCATCAGCAGGGGAAGTGGAATAAACAAATCTGGAACAACCACAAAATGCAATTTTACTCATCCACAAAAAGCAACTACTGATATTTGCGGCAACATTGCATGTCAAAAGCATTATGCTCAGTGAAGAGTGTGTGCTGTCCTCATTTGTTTACAGGGAAGTCTAAAGCAAGTAAAAACTACTGTGTGGTTCTGAAAATGCCAGAAAAGATGCTGAGGCAGATGGAATCGACGGTCAGGAGGCATGAGGTGCTTCCTGAACAAAGGAGACAGATGCTAGCTTGAGAAAGGTTTGAGTTACACAGCTGTATTCTTTTGTCAAGTCTCAGTGAGTGTGCACTTAATGCGTGCTGTTTCCTTCTGTGTGAATTTTGCTCCAAAATTAAAACTATTAAAACATGGAACTCTTGGTAATGTTGAATATGTGTAATTTGTTTTGGAAAAGTATGCTAATGTCCATAACTTACTTTAAAATGGATCAAAAATGAGTTGGGTTATTGGCTGGATATTGTTGTTTGTGTTGTTAGGTGCTGTGCAGTTGGGTCCAACTCATAGCAACTCCATGTACAACAGATGAAACCCCACCTGATACTGTGCCATGCCTGGCACTGCGTCAGGGCTTCTCTGCTATTCATAGGGTTTTCAGTGACTGATTGCTTTGGGATTGTTTAGAGAGTGGGCTGTCAGGTCCTTCCCCACTTTTGCGGTGCTGGGGATCAAACCCAGAGCCTCAGAGAGCACAGAGCAGTACTCTACCAACTGAGCTAAACCCCAGCCCCCCATGGCTGGATAGATGGGTGGAAATGTGGCTAGATATGTGATAAAGAGAATATAAGAAAACCTTTCTGGTAGAATCTTGGTGGTGGATATATGTATATTTGTTGAAATTTTCATAATAAAATGTTGAAAAAAGAACACATTTGCAGACAAGCAAGTTTAAAAAAAAAAAAGCCTACCTCCCAAACTCCTGCTCTTGGTAACTGTTGGAGAAGGTGCTCTGCCAAAGCAAGAGTGAATTCAGCAGTGAGGACGGGTCTCCGGGGCAGCAAACCATGCAGAGGTCTCCAGACAGCTCAAGATGTGCACAAGAGGGAGAAATCCACACAATCGCTGCCATCTTTCATTGGAAATTTAGGCAACTCGTAGAGAGTGTGAGGCTGGTTTAGTCATATGCACAGAGAAACCTTAACAAGCAAATAACTCCATGTCAAACAAAACCAAGAAGTTGTGCCAAAAAGGAAAATAATGTGTAACGTGTAACGTACTATGTGGCTCCGCCACAGATAGTATTTGCATGCCATTAGGATGAAGATAGGAAATACTAATCTACTCATGTTATGTTGGTAATTAAGCTGAGAGAATGGAAAGAGAGTAGCGTGTGTGTGTGTGTGTGTGTGAGAGAGAGAGAGAGAATGCACACCTGAGAGCGCGCACACGTATGTGTCAGGTACGTGTGCAAGGGTGTGCAGCCCATCTTCCCTACGGATGTCTGTAGATGATGCTGAAAACTAAGCATCAAGAAGCAGCAATACAGGGATGTTAATTGAAAAGTTAAGTAGCAAGCCGGGGACCGCAGCACTCGTCTATAATCCTCGCAACTCAGAAGATGGAGGCAGGAGGGTCGTGAGTTTGAAGCCAGAGGCAGCCTGGGCAACTAGCAAGACCCTGATTCAAAATAAAAAATAGAAAAGGGGCTGGGGGCACAGCTCAGTGGTACAGCACTTGTGTAGCACGCATGAGGCCCTGGACTCAATACTCCAGTACTACAAAATAAAAAACAAACAAACAAATATAAAAAACAAAGACTTAAATAACAAAGAATTTGCTGTCACTTGAATGCTCTGTGCTCTCCCTTGCATATTTGTCTATTTTTTGTTACCATTACAAAATGCCTGAGATGATAAACTTACAAAGAAAAGATTCCTTTAGCTCACAATCTTGGAGGCTGAAGGTCCAAACGGCACGGGTTCGTCTCTGGCGAGGGTCCCCCTGGCTGCATCAGCTCATGGTGATGTCATCGCAATAGTGGGAGTGTGTGGAACAGCAAGAGGTCACAGGGTGAGGTAGGAAGCCAGAGCACTCTTCTAAAGCTTGCTTTCTCCAGATCTGTCTCAGGGTCCCACGAGATCTACCTAATCCCCTCTGAGGGGAGCTTCCCCAGTAACCAATCGGCCCTTGCTGGGTCCCACTGCTTCCCAACACTGCCCCAACATACTGAGGACCAAGCTTCCAGCGCATGAACCCCCGGGGATCAAATCACATCCACACCACTGTACCCCTACTGACAGGAAATTGGGGTGCAAGATAAAGAGCAGCTGTTTTTATGACTCGCAGAACTCTCTTCTTCTTCAAGAGCTTGCTTGTCTGTCTTTGGTGCAGGTGGAAACAGAACCTGGCAGCTGTGCCTGCTGCTCCTCTCATGAAAGACAGACAGGGACAAAGAACCTGGGAGGAGGCCACCGGAGATGTCTGTGCTAGAGATGATGGTGACCACCTGCACGGCATTGGGGGAGACAGGAGGAGGAGGCCCACTGGTAAAGGAGTTGTTCAAATAACTGCTGGAATACCCAGAATGATGATGGTGTGGTCTTGATTTTCGTGTCTCCTCCTCAAATCCGTGTGTCGAAATCTGAAGGCCAAGGTGATGCTATTAGAAGGAGGGAACTGTTGGGAGGTGATTAGGCCATGTGGGTGGAGCCCTCATGAGTGGGATTAGTGCCCTCTTAAGAGAGACCTTGGAGAGAAGCTCCACCCCTTCCATGAGGAGATCGTAAGAAGATGGCTGTCTATGATCCAGAAAGCTCTCACAGACATCAAATCGCTGCACCTTGGTATTTGACCTCCGCCCCCAGAACAACAAGAAATAAATTTCCATTGTTTCTAAATCCAATTTATGGTAGTTTTATAACATCCCAAACAGACTAAGGCAGATAGAATATTGTACGTTCATTGAACAATGCCCTTGAGGATATCTGGAACATAGAACAGCTCCTGGGACCTAATGCTAAGCCAAAAGAGAATGAATGGTAACCTGTGTGTTAGAGAGAGTGCATTATTAGGAAAGGGTATCACATACATTCATAGAAAATCGATTGGCGGAAAAGGGGTCAAATTGATATGGCAGTGTCCTATTGTGGGTGGTTAGATTTGGGGCAAATTATTTTCTTTATACTCTTCTGTTGCTCGCAATTTTTAAAAAACAATTGGCAGGTATTCATCCATGGTTTTGCTATAATGTGTTTTTTGAAATGAAATTGTAAGTGGCCTCATAGCCAATGAGCTTTAGCCCCTTGAAGATCCCACCCCATTCTCCTAGAAAGAAGAGTGTCTTGCAGGTTCGTCACTGCAGGTGCTGAGTTCCCAGGCTGCCTTTCTGTGAAGTGGGACAAGGTGTGGGTGCCCATTCCTGGATGTTGTCCCACAGTCCACCCTTCAGCGTGACTCCATGGGCCCCTGAGGACTCCTGAGGAAATGGAGTGAGGCCAAGTGGTCCATCATGCCAAGGAATCTCCCTCCACACTGGATTATTTTTCAACAAACAAGGAAACAGCCTTTGATCATGTCTAACACCCACTTCTCTGACTCTCTGGAAAAGTAGAATTTCTGGAGTGCATACTCCACCAGTCATGTGCATTGATGTGTGCTACTTCCTATAGTCTCTCAGACTCCAATCCCTTAGTAATTAAAACTAGGATCACCAATAACTATCTAATAAGTAAAACTCTGGGCTGGGATTTAGCTCAGTTGGTAGAGCGCTGCTCTGCAGCCTTGAGGTCCTGAGTTCTATTCCCAGCACCGCAAAATGGGAGAAGGATGTGGCAACCCACTCCCAAGGCAATCCTGAAACAGTCAGCCATTGAAAACCCTATGAGGGTCGCTATGAGTTGGACACAACTTGATGGCACCAAACAACAACAACAACAATAACAACAACAACAACAAGAAGTAAAATTCTATATAGCAATGGAAGTGAGTGGAATACTGCTGTGTGCAATATCTATGAGGGAGAGAAGTACAAAGTAGAATAGACACAAAAAAAGCCTGCTATCAGATCCCACTTATGTTCCAAAGCAGCAAGTGCATCTGGGGGTGTGAGGGGACAGAGGCTCCCTGGGGGTAATGGTGTGTCTAGAAGGCCCCAGAACTCATCATGTGAGATGGATCAGGGAGGTCTACCTCTCTCCATGACACTGGGCAGGTATTGTTTTTTGTTGTTAGGTGCCATTGAGTTGGGTTTGACTTATAGTCATCCTGATAGGGTTTTCAATGGCTGACTGTTTTCAAGATTGCTTTAGGAGTGGATTGCCAAACCCTTCTCCCATAGGTAGGTATTAAGCATTGTTAAAAGCACTGTTAAACACTGTTTAAATCAATATTGATGTTAATAATAAGCTTTTTCTGTGAGTTCTTCTTTTAATGTTTATCCTTCTGTAAATAAGCAGAGACGTTGAGGGACAAGGTGATTTGACTCCCTAATTGGCAGTGGTTGGACTCTCCCTTGCTGCCTTGGCTGCCTTGAATAAAGGGCTCTCAGTCAAGCAGGCAGCCAGACCTCCCTTATAGCAATACTAGCTGTTTCGAACATCACACAGATGCCTTGAGGAAACCACATGACAATTGCAGCTCTAGCACAGCTCTGGCTCCTAAAGATGTAGCGCCACCATGACTGTTCCACAATTTTTCATTTTTCACTGGACTTTTTGTCATTGCAAGCCTCAGTGAAGTCTACATGACTCTGCAATCATTTTCACCCAAGCCAGAGATGGAGACCTTTTCCCTGGTGGCCTAACAGGGAGACTTCTGTGACTGGAGCAAAAGGGACAATGTCATGGTTATCGTAAATACAAACTTTCATTTGTATGCCAGGTTAGCCGCATTTGGTGCAGACACCCCCTTTCTGGCTGCATAAGAAGGCTGTTCATCTCACTTGGTGAGCAAGCTAGGAAACACCCTCCTGTGTTGCCTCCTGTGTTGCAACGTTAGGCCCAATAAAAGGCTTCTCTTGAGGGTTCTTTGGCCTACTTTCAGTGTGGGCTCGGCTGGTAACACGAAGAAAGAAGTGAAGCCAGCAGGGCATGATGGCAGCAGCAGTGAGAACAGCAGAGCAGCAGGGTAGTGGGGAAGCCAGCACACCAATCCGCGGAAGTGGGCTGCGGCTGACTGTCTCGGCAACAGTGGTAGAAGTCAAGGATGGCAAATGTCAATCAGCAGGAGCAGAGCACTGTGCAGTCTCTGATGATTGGTCACAGCAGAGCACAGGGACTGTGAGGCTCGGACTGTCAGAAGGGGTAGGGAGAAATTGGGAGGAAAGTGGCAAAAAACCCCAAACTGGGAAAACTGCTAAACCTAGGGAAAAGGAAAGTAACTTGGTTGGACGTTTTTATAAAACCCTTCACAAATCCCCCAAACCTGATTGGACAATTGGACTCAAAGCTGATTGGCTCAGGCCATTCCATGGGTGAAGTATATAAGGAGCTGCACTGTGGCAGCTCGACCCTTTTTCTCGCCCGGGCCATCAGCAAAGAAACAACTTCCTCTTTTCCACCTTTTTTCACCTGGACCACCAATGAAAAAACAGCTCTCTGCCCTCTCGCCTGGACTTTTGGTGAGGAAAGAACACTCTCCCCACCGCGACCACCAACAAGGAAAGAACCCACTCTCCGTCTGATCACCAATGAAGCAAAAACTCTCTCCTTGTGACCACTGAGACCACCAACACGGGTGTTTGCCCCTGGAAGGCAAAAGCGCCCAAGGCTTTTCCTTTCTCCCATCTCCGCCGGTGTCCCAAGGGCCACAGGTGTCCTCACCCCTCACCTGAGGGTCCCGAGTGAATTCTGCTTAGTATCTGCGTGTGCGGCGGTGCTGCCCAAACATCCAGACTGGACCGGGAAGCGCGCACCCCCCGTAAAGGAGCACAGCTGAGAACTGTGTGGCTTTGACAGCTACAGTGGGGGAGGAGACAGAGCTGAGTGATTGACAGGCCAAGGAGTAAAAATGTCAAGGCAGACAGCTTCATTGACAGCTGCAATAGAGCTGAGGCTGTAAGACCACCACCACCAGCAGCAGCAGAAGCACTGGCAGCAGCAGAAAAGCAGCAAGAGCTGCTTCTTGAATGGTGGAAACTGAAAGTGATCAAAGAAGAAGAGGCAGCTGAGTGGTTTGAGAGAGCAATGAGGGCAGGAGGAAGAGGGAGAGTGGAAGGAGGAAGAAGGCTGTGAGGAGCCAGGGAAGGGAAACTGCCGGCCCCAGTTGCTGGAAGAGTTCCAGAGAGCTAGCAAGTCTTTAGGAACAAGAGTCTCAGACACCCTAGGCCCAGAAGCTGTGAGACTGGCTGTTGCCAACGGCTGAGGAATCCCAAGAGTTAGGCCCACCTGGCAGCTGCGATGCCAGCTGCTGTCAAGAGCTGAAGAATCCTGAGCTCCTCAGCCCATGTAAGAGCTGTAACACTTGTAGGCTTAGGGATCCTAGTTCCCCAGGACTACACACTTATGTTGTTGTTGTTAGGTGCCATCAACTTGGTGTCTGACTCATAGAGACCCTACGTACAACAGACAAAACACTATTGTTATGTTTCTCTGCTATTCATAGGGCTTTCAAGGACTGACTGTTTTTTGGGAGTGGGTTGCCAGGTCCTTCCCCCAAGCCTACAGCACCTGGTTTTCCCAGGTGGTCTCCCATCCAGGTACTAACGAGGCCCGACCCGTCTTAGCTTCCGAGATCTGATGGGATCAGAAGCCACAGTGGTACGGCTGCAGGCACACACTTATAGGCCTGGGAAATTGCGACCTCTTGGGCTTATGTGAGAACTCTAACCCTAGAGGGCTGCTGCTCCTACCTGTCTGCTGTCACCACCTATTGCCATCAAATGCCCAGGGATACAGATGCTGTCAAAGATCAACACTTGAATGGCTTCTCCTTGCCTACCTATCCAGGTAGAGCAAAAGGACCCCAGCCAGCTAATTGGTGACACATGGATGTTCTTAGCTGTATTATTCATAGTAGCTGAAAAGTAGAGATAACTCAAATGTCCATTAGGTGATGAAGAGATAGCAAAATCCAGATCTTAGTAAATTATGCAGCCATGAAAAGGGTAAAGCACTGACACAGGCTACAGCATGGCGGAACCTCAAAATACTGTGCTGATGGAAAGAAGCCGATCACAATAGGCCACGCCTACTACAGGGTTCCATTTGAATGAAACAGTGAGGAGCTCTAAAGAGACAGAAAGTGCTCAGTGGCTGCCCAGGGCTGGCAGGGATGAAATGGAGTGGGGGTGAAGTGAAAGCTAGAGGCCTGAGGTGGTGTGGATGTTCTAAAATGGACTCCCGTGGTTTTTGTGCAACTAAGAACACAATAAAAACTATTGAGTCATGCACTTTAAATGGGTGATTCATATGTTATGTGAACTTCATCTCAATAAAGCTGTTGCAAAGAAACCCAAAACCTTAATACAGCTCCAACAAAGCCAAGACCAAAGCCAGGCTCTGCAGGGCTGGTGGCTCATGGCAAGGTGATGTCACGGGGCCTGTGTGTTCATCACTGCCTCTTCCACCATTGGGTGGAGGGCTGTAGTCCTGCTGTGAGGAGAGGTAGAGAAGTAGAGGCTTGGCTCCCTAACCTCCTGGTCCATCCCAGGACTCCCAGGCTCCCTGGCTGGGGCAGAGTCTTGGACTCAGCCTGGCCCCTCCCAAAGCCAGCCTGCTTCTTCCTCTGCCTGCAGGGGCAGGGAGGATGGTGCTGCTTCCGTCCCCACATAAAGCACCCCTGACATATAGCTATTCCCCCATAACATCACCTTGACATCTTTCTCTTGGTAGAAAGAAAACATAATGGGAAATACTACTTATTTCTTCCTTGAACCCTCAACCCCAATGTGGATTTCATCTGACTCCTATAACTACTTCCTGTTGGAGGAGAAAGAGGAAGGGTGGGGTGGCATCCATCCAAGGGTGCTGCAGGAAAATATCCATGGTCAGAAAGATTGGAAACATTTTAGAATTTGCAGCCAAGTCCCACAGAGGGTAGGAGGACACTGGAGGCTACACCTTTTGAAAATCCCAGGAATGATATGGGGCAGCCAGTTTCCCACAGAAAGCCCAGAATTCCTGTCAGACAGCAGAAAGTTCTAGATAAGGCCATTTCTACACAAGTTGGGGTGGATGAGGAGGAAAGGACATTCCCTTGGTTGGTCTGGGTAGGATTTTAAGCTCAGTTTGTTGTTGAATGAATGCTGAGTCTCCTTTTCACCTGAGGAGAAGGGACTCACCTGACATTTTGTGCTTTGTGAGTGGTAAGAAAGACCTTTGATCGCGGCCTTTGTGCTTCTACGCCACCGCAAGCTGCTCATGGGTTTCTGAGTAACCATGGCGGGGTTTACGTTCAGACTCTCCAGGGTCTGAAATCCCCCCTCCCTGGGGGCTGAGGCTTGTATTTCAGCATTGTTTTGTTTCTCTAGTTTAAAATTCATCCATAGAAAATATGCATCTGATTTTGTGCATTCTGTCTAGGCTGAAATTGACCCGTGACTTCTTCCCATGTATAGCCAAGGGTCTTCTCCATCCATGGCAGTGAATTTGCAGGTCTGAGCAGGTGGGGTGACATTACCTCACTCTGAGTTTAGCCAGCAAAGAAGAGCCGATAAAAATATTCCGGCTGGGAAGTCCCCAGAGGAAGTCACTCCTTTTCTCCTTCAACTCAACATTGGTTTCAGGTATGGAAACTGTTGCTTATGCTCTTCACAGCCTGACTCTGACCCATTGCCCAGAGCTCAGGAGTCAGTGCAAAACCTGAAGGAAGGAGGAAATAAGCCATAAAAATTTCTCAATTGCTTTTTTCAAAAGGATGAGTGGAGATGAGGTCTTAGAGTGTGGGAATCCACACCATGCTGGGAAGAGGAGGGCAGCCCATGGCATCCTGCATTCCTCACAGGGTCCTCATGCTCAAGCGAAAAGGATGATGTATTAATCAGCTGGTTTGTTGCTCTGTTAGAGAAACCAACTGAAGCAAACTTAAGGGAGGAAATATTCTGGGGGGCTCACAGTTAGAGACTCAGAGATGATAATGAGTCAGGCATAATGGTAGCAGGTGGCAGAACCTGTGTCAGACAACCTCACAATATGGTGGATCAGGGGAGAGAGAGACCAGTCCCACGGGTCTAGGTTAAAAACCTCCAAAGGCTTGCCCCCAAGCCTTTGCAGAAGTGACCTACTTCTGCAAAGCTAGATCCAACTTCCCAAAGTCCCATAGCCTCCCAAGACAGTACCCCCAGCTGGGGGCCAAATATTCAAACACATGACATTTGGGGGACATTTTACATTCAAACTATGACACTCTACCCCTGGCTCCCAAAGGTCATGGCCATTTCATAATGCAAAACGCATTCATTCCAACTTGAAAAGTCCCCAAGGTCTTAACAGTCTCGATCATGTTCAAAAGTACAAGTTTGAAGTCTCCACTAAGACTCAAGGCAAACTTAGCTGTGAGCTCCTGAAAAACAAAAATCATGTTACATACGTCCAAAATACAATGGCACAGAGTAAGCATTTCCATTCCAAAACGGAGGAATGATGGCACAGAAAGGGCAGACTGATCCAAAACAAAATCTATAACCTGACGGACAAACAAATCCTGTGGCTCCATGTCTGGCACCTGGCAAATGCAACATCATTTGGTGTCTGGCATCTGGCATCATCTGGGTTCAAACAGGCTTGGGAGGCTCTGCTCCCTTGGCCTGCTTGGAAGTTTTCCTTGGCAGACATATTACATTGCTGGCATATCCAACATCCTAGTGTCCCCATTGCTGTTTAGGCTTCACCCTCAAAGCTTCATGCACCAACCATTCAGGGGATTTCCACAGGGAGTCCAAACCTGGTACACATTCCCTGGTCCTACAGGCTATCTTCTGAAAACTCAGTGGTAGCCTCCGTAACCCCATAACCACTGCATACGTCAAGCCCTCAAAACCAGCACCATGTGGGTGTCGCCAAGGTGTGCTGCCAGCTCAAGCCCTTTGGCGCCCCTTTGACCAGGACTGCAATAGCTTCTGTGTGCTCGGGTGGAAAAATCACCTCTCTGGGCAGCCCCTTTGCACTAAGGGGTGCCAGAGGCCTCCCTCCCTTCAAAGGAAGGTCTTCCAAATGAGTTTTCAGTTTCCCATCCTGGAGTCAGACAGGAGGGGCTGGACCAACTCCTTTGATCCGTGGGCATTTCTCCTACTGTTCTCTTTACTGACATTTATCTCCTCAACAGTGATGTCCTCCTTGCCTGAACCAGCACGATCCATGGTAACCTCAGACAAGCTGCAACTTTTTCTTCTTTAAACTGTAGATTTTTCACATCTTTCTGCTTTGACATTTTTTCATCATAAACCTGATGAAAAGCACCCAATAATAACCAACATGCTGCCCCAGTTATGCTGCCTTTGTGTTATTTCCTCCACCAAGTTAATTAGTCCATTACTTTAAAACCCAGCCTCACTCAAATCTTTAGGACAGAGGCAGACCAGCTCTTTCATAGACTGTACCCTGAATTGCCTCTGCTCCAATTCCCACCAGAGGCCTCATTTTCCTCTGAGCCCCTATGAACCCTGGCCGCATTTCCAGGAGGGATCTGCCAACTTCCTGTCTCAGACAGGCCTCTTGGGGACCCGAGGGACCCAGGAGATGAAAGGGTTAGACTGGAGTGACAGAGTCCCCGTGAGCGGACTTAGGGCTTCCTCCCAAGTCAGTGGGCTTCCACCGATCGGGACTCCTCACACACGTTTGGCGAAGGCGCTTGCCAAACCCTGGACTCCAGGCACCCTGGACTCCAGGCGCGGGGCGGAGGGCGACAGAGGAAGGCGCGCCTGTGGGGCCAGGTAGCCCTCACCTCCACAGCCGCAGGAAGAGCAGGTGAGCACCTGCAGGAGGACGCTAGGGGGCGCTGGACGGGACAGGCAGCAGCCAGGCAGGAACGTTCTAGGGGCTGTTTTATGCTCAGGTCAGACTCGAGGCCAGGACAGGCAGAAGGTCCGTGGGCTAGCGCGGGGCTGGCGGGCACTACGGGCAGAAAGTAGGAGCTCTCACCTCACCCCGAGGCCTGCAGGGAATTCCTGCCCAGGCAGCCTCCCACTGCAGGGCACTGCGGCCACCCGGGCCTGGCGCACAGCCAGGGACCCCCTGGGCAGGGCCTGCCTGGAGGAGAGGCGTGGATGCCTCCCCGAGCAGGGCCAGGCCAGCCGCCTCTACAAGTGAAAGCAGAGAGAAGCCTTGCCCCCAGGATGACGCCAGCTGGACATCATTGTCACAGCGCTCACAATGTGCTCGGCCATGCGGGGGGTCAGGAAGGCTGGCCTTGGCCCGGGAATCCCAGAGGACTCGCATCTCTTGGGTGGCAGGAAGAGATGGCCATAGGCACATCAAGGGGGCTGTCGGTAATCCTGGCTGTCAGGGAGTCAGCCAATGAGAAGCAGGCACATTCAGAGTGCGATCATCCACCCCCACCCCACCTCCAGGGAGGGGGCACTGGGGTGGGGTGGATGCAGGTTCCTCCTCGTGGTGTGTATTAGTGTTGTTTTATGATGCCCTCCTGGGTTTGTGGGCTGCAGTTCCGGGGTCTGCTCGCCCAGCCACCACCTCTGGCCGGCAGACCTGGCCTCTGGGCCTTTCCTCTCTGGCCTCCCTCCCTCCCTGGCACCTCACGCAGGCTGGCTCTGCCAGGCAGGGAGGGGCTCACAACCTGCAACCTTTGTGGCCCGTGGGTTGCAGTCAGAGCAATGAGGACTCTGGGTCATCAGGGACACTGGGGTCTCTGGGCTGAGGGACCACGCAGCTCTCCTGGTCTCCTGCCATGGGAACTCCCAGGTGGGAACAGTGTGCAGGCTGCTGTGGCTATGCTGGGTGTACCCTGCTGGGCAGGGGGTGGGGACTGGCAGCCACAGCTCCTGGAGAGGTGACAGAGTGCCACCAGGGCAGAAGGAGCTTCTCCAAAGAAACGCAGGGCTCACCTCCCAGCCAGAATTTAGCAACAAGAGGGCTTATGGCGCTCCAAGGCAGAGGCTCCAGACCAATGCACAGGAACCAAGCGAGGACCGGGGACTTGGGCGCAGGTTCATTTATGGGTCATGTTCCCAAGCTTGTCCCATTCCTCCCTTGCTATTGTTGGCTGCCATCAAGTCAGCATCCGACTCATAGTGACCCTCTGTACAACAGATGAAACACTATTATCAGTGCTTCTCTGCTGTTCATAGGGTTTTCAACGGCTGATTGATTGGTTTTTGGGCGGGGAGTGGGTTGCTTGGTCCGTCTCCCAAGCCTACAGCACCTGATGTTCCCAGGCGGTCTCCCATCCAAGGACTAGCCAGGCCTGACCCTGCTTAGCTTCCGAGATCTGATGAGATCGGACGCCACAGTGGTACAGCCGAAGGCCTTCCTCCCTTATAGGAGTGGAGTCATCCGGGACATCGTTTGGGCAGCCCTACTTGGTGCTTTCACCTCTTTCTAAGTATCAGAGCCTCGACTGTGAAGCACACAGGCCCACCTGGACCCTCCATGGGCCATGCTGCAGAATTTTCTATAAGGTAGATGGCCTTGCTCGAGCAAGGTCCCAATGCCCAGCTGGTAATGTCCCAGGTAGAGCCCATGCTGGGGCCGGGGGTGGGGTCTCAGGAGGACCTTCTCTAGGAGGGACTGATAGTCACAATGCCCGTCATCATGGGCAGCAACACATTCTAAGGATGGAAATGAGGAGGACTTTGAAGAAGGGAGGGGATTTTCTGCCCTAAGTAGGTGAGCACAGTGCTGTCAGCCTTGTGGGGCCTGGCATGGGAGAAGAAAGGCAGAAGCATCACTGTTTACGTAACTACAGGCCCAGGGCATATGTGAGGTTCACAAATCTGAGGACCACAGGTGCCAGATGATCCATAGACAAATCCCCTTCCTTCCTCTGGGCCCAGGAGGGCTTGGGCCCAGGGCTTGAGACTCAGCAGGCCTCCAGCATCCCAGGGGTGGGCTTGGGCTGCCTGTCCAAGTGAGGCCGCCAGACGAAAGCAGCATCCTGCCCTCTGTGGAGCTGCTCAGCAACGCAATCCCTTGGGGCAGGTGCAGAGACCACAGGACTGACTGCTGGATGGGAGGACAGCAGAGACCCCCCAGAGATCATCACCCAGGGACTGAGAGCATGAGCCACAGCACTCCAAGGCGGCCCGGGATCTCTCCAGAATGAAGGAGGACGACTGTACCTATCACAAGGGCTAGGGCGTGGATCAAAACTGGGTGGAAGAGTAAGCACAGCTTCTTTTGAATTCTCAGGCTATTGAGACCTGAAATATGTGAGAAATAGATATACATAGTGCATATAAATTATACATGTAAATTACACCTCATGTTACATTTCAATTGTGAATTACATATATAATTTATACATAAATTATGCATATTTATATATAAATACATAAAACCTTTTATCCATATTTGTGTCTTATGTATTGATACATTAGTATACTGACTTTCTATTTTCTATTTTCACTTAATAATTAATGCTGAAATTCTTTCCATGCAGGACATATGGATCTATCTAATTCTTTCAGATGGCTGCATAACAGACCATCTCAAGGACCATCTATCATTTATTCATCCATTCCACCTTTGATGGGTATTTGGTTCACGTCCAACTTTTCATCATTGTAAAAGATCTGGCAATGAGTGTATGATTTTCTCCTTTTTCTTCTTAATAATGAATTTAATAAGTTTCTTAACATTGAACCATCCTTGCATTCTCTGAGTGACTCACACAAGGACTTTATTTTTCAATGTATTAATAAAATCTATTTCTTTATACTTCGGTTAGTATGTGTATATTAAAAGCCTGTAGTTTTTCTTTTCTACAATGTGGTTCATAGATTTTAACAGAAAGTTATGCTGACTGAACAAGTACTTTATCTATTTAAGTGAGCATATGTATTCCAGTAGGTGCCAAAGGATAGGGAAAGATAAAACTTCTGCCTATGAGCATTTCATCATAGTTTTCTGAACTGTCTGCTTCTGGATATGTTTCATAACAGACATGCTATATTATATATCCACATCATATATTATGAATGATACTATATAAATAAATCAGTGGTTTCCATATACTGGGGGTGCATGATGGAAAATACTAAGACCCACTTGTCTAGTACACAGTCTGTATTTGTAAGTATTCTTAGGCACTTAAATGAGTGTACTTTCTGTGTACAGGATACTTAACTAACATAAGATGTTTAGTTCTCATTAATTTTATTATACTCCTATACTAAATTCCATGTTTTTAAAAATCTGCTTGGTTTATTGAGGACTAAGAGATGCCTTCCACTTCTATTGGATTTTTGTGGATTTTTCTTAGCTTCCAGTTGTTTATGTAGATGAACATGGGAACCTATTCCCAGCCCCACCAAAAGGGCTCTGGAGGCTGCAGCACAGGTAAGTTTGCTCAGGGAGGTGTGGGATGGGGATGAGGTTCCAAGCCTAAAGGCATGGAGGATGGGGGTCTCCAAAGGACTCAGCTATGAAGCAAGATCTGCAAACATCACTGCATTGCTCATAATTCAAAAATAACAAAAACTTCAATGTCTCCCCAAAGAGTATTTCTCAAATAAATTGTGTATATTCATATAATGATTAAATGACTGAAATTAACATACTAGCATATGGAAGGATCTTGGGACAGGCAGTCAGTCTCCCCACATAATAAATTCTGACCTGTGGCTGGAAGCCTGAAGGGCCCCAAGGTGTATGATTAGCCTCGGCACCAAAAATCAAACTGCTGCAGATCTACTCTGGAGTTTCTCACGAGTTAATAACAAAGTACCTCCAAATGGTTGTCGTTAGGTGCCATCGAGTTGGGTCCAACTCATAGCAACCCTATGTTATTGTTGTTGTTGTTGTTGTTAGGTGCCGTCCAGTTGGTATCCGACTCCTAGCGACCCTCATAGGGTTTTCAATGGCTGACTGTTTTGGGATTGCCTCGGGAGTGGATTGCCAGGCCCTTCTCCTGTTTTTGTGGTGCTGGGAATTGAACTCGGGACCTCAAAGACTGCAGCGCAGTGCTCTACCCACTGAGCATGCTGTCAAGTTGTGTCCAAGTCATAGTGACCCTATAGAGAGTTTTCAGTGGCTGATTGTTTTGGTATTGTTTCAGGAGTGAGCTCCCACGCCACGCCAGAGCCCAGTCAGCGAGCATCCTGAGTCTCAGACGTGGCTCAACTACCCCTGCCCAAGACCCAGTTTCCCTGGCACTAACTATAAAAGAGAGGAGGCAATCAGAGCTCCTCTGGCCTTGGTTCCAGATGCTGCTTAATTATTAAAGGCAGTTCCATTAACCCTAATCTAATTATCTTCTACATTCAGAAGAGAAGCCAACCAGGTGAAATTGGGACTTCGGCTTCTACAGTGGCAAACAGAAGCCGGAAGAGGAAAGGAGAATTCTGAGCATCCTCAAAGGGAGCAGCAGCCCCAGATAGGCTCCAGTGATTCCTTCCCCAGGAAGGCAGCTGCACGGGATGGAGTGGCACAGCGAGCCAGCTGGGCCTGCGTGGGCTGGGGGCAGAAGGGTGGCCACAGGGCTCTGCTGACCCTGGCTCTGGGTCACTGCATGCACACCCAGCACCAGCTCACCAATGGCAGCCGGTGACACAACTCCAGATACAAGGCAGCAGCACAGCAGGGTGCCCCTGGCACCTGGTGCAGAGGACACCCCGAAGTCCAGGCTGTCCGAGGTGCAGGGCACAAGGTGAACAGCTCAGACTGGAGGCGTGTCCCCGTGTCCCCCAGGGAAGGGTAGATGTGCTCCTGTGTCCTCCACAGCTCAGATTCTGGCCTTCCGTGTCTGGAAGTCCAGCTTGGCTGGACTCTGTGAACCAGGGCTGTGTGATGCTGAGACACAGGCAGGGGTGGTAGGAAGGACCAGGGACAGTGGGATCCTTGTGCTATGTAAGAGAAGTTGGATCTTTAGCAGCAAGTGGGGAAAGGTGTGGAATTGGAGGTTTCTGCTTGAGTTACTGCCCAGTTAATTTTTGTGCCATTACTCACACGCACAGTATGATGAATAAGACTCCCTGGCGCTGTTCTGCAGTTCCCACCTCCTCTCCCCGCCCCGCTCCAATCGTTCCTTCCTCCTGCTCGTCCACACATCCTCAACGACGCCTCGCGACTGGCATTAATGAGTGGAATCCACAGCTGGCCCGGAGCGCTGGCCAGCTTCCAGGGGCCACACAATGCTTGGAGGGAGGGTCCTGCTCCTTGCTCCAGCCTCCTCTGTGCCTGGATGGACGGCCCTCACGTGCAGTAGCCCCCACACGTCCCTGAGGTGCTGGGAGCCGGGCCCTCTCCTGACTCAATGCAGGCTCCTCTGTGGCCAGGGGAGTCTTCTCTGCTCCCGGCAGCTCCCAGCCCTGCGTGAAGTAGGGACTCTCAGTGTTCACACGGGGCGGGGGGGTGCCCAACAGGCTGCTCCCCTGGCGACGCTCAGAGACCTCCCACCTTTACTCACCGCCACGCCCCACTCATCCTCTAGGACCTGGTTCAGCTGCCGTCTCCCCTGTAGCCTTCCAACCTGGAACAGGCCGACATCTGTCTATACCGACAGCACCCTGGGGACCCACCCTGCACGCTGTGACTGTGTCTGTCCCACAGGCCCACCCACCCAGACTCCAGGCTCCTCCAGGGCAGCAGCAAGGCCTGGTCATCCAAGTGTCTCCATCCCTGGACTACCGTGCAGGCCCCCACTAAAAGATTGCCATAAGGATTGGTCCATCTCCTCCTCTGAGATCGCGAGAGGCGTGGGCAGAGGGGGTCCGTGGGGAGCAGATGTAGAGGAAACATGGGGACTTTGGTTGACCTCTGTTCTCAGGTGCTCAGGACAGCAGCCGCAGGATGGCAGATGACCAAGGCCAATTCCTTCTGAAAGGACAAGGGGGCAGGCAGTCCCAGTCCTGGCCAGCGCTTCTCCAGCAGCCAGAATGCACCTTCCCTCTTCGTGGTGCCTACAAGTCCCTTGTCACTCTGCTGCATAATTTAACAGCTCCTCCACGAAGCAGCTTTGTTGTTTTTATTTTAAAAATAATGCCATTCACTATAACTTTTGAAAATCCACACATTCAGAAAGTGCAAGAAAAAAGAAAAAGAGAGTCACTTGAAATCTCACCGTTCAGCGAGAATAGTGTGTGTCAAACTCTGCTCTGTGAGCGTGGAGCTGTAACTCTTTCCAGAACGGAATCATAGGAGTGGCACCAGTCTGTCAGTCACTGCACAGGAACTTTAGCTACTTTTCTCTGTTGATAAATATACATACAACATTCTCTCTCTCTCCTCCCTCCTCCTCCTCCTCCTCCTCCTTCTCCTCTTCTTCTTCTTCTTCTCCTCCTCCTCCTCCTCCTTTTCCTCCTCCTCCTCCTCCTCCTCCTCTTTCTTCTTCTTCTTCTTCTTCTTCTTCTTCTTCTTCTTCTTCTTCTTCTTCTTCTTCTTCCTCTCTCTCTCTCTCTCTCTCTCTCTCTCTCGCCACACACACACACACAGACACACATTTCCATCTATCTTAATGGCTCTGGTAAGTAGGGACGTGCAGTGGTTTATTTAACCAACATCATTCTAATGGATACTTACTTTGGTTCTAGTAATTGGTTGTTGTTGTTAGGTGCTGTGGAGTTGAGTCCGACTCATAGCGACCCTTATAGAGTTTTCAATGGCTGACTGTTTCAGGATTGCCTTGGGAGTAGATTGCCAGGTCCTTCTCCCATTTTGCGATGCTGGGAATTGAACTCGGTACCTCAGAGACTGCAGAGCAGCGCTCTACCAACTGAGCTAAATCCCAGCCCCCTTTCTAGTAATTTAGAATACAAAATACCGTTACAGCAAGCACCTTTATATTTTTGCAAGTGTTGTTTGGAGAATAAATTTCTCAAAGGGCACTGCTGGGTCAAAGTATGTGCACGTTGACATGTGATGGGTGCCACCAAATTGCCTTCACAGATAACAGTTCCCATTTGTGTCCCATCCGCAGTGCACAAGCAGGTGCAGCCTCCCGCCCTGGTGGTGCCTAATCTGGGCCACACTGGGAGGAAGAAATGCCTGCTCATCGTTGCCATTTGAGTTTTTAAGTTTGTTAGTGAGATAAAGGTGTTTTCTTATGCTTCTTGACTTTTTTTTTTTTTTTTTTTTTTTTCCCCCGGTCCTGAGGGTTGAACCCAGGGCCTCGCGCCGGCATGCTTTGCAAGTGCTGGACCACTGAGCTGCACCCCTGGCCCATTTTCTTTTTACCTTTTGAGACACGGTCTTGCTAAGTTACGCAGACTGCCTCTGGCCTCGAACCTGCGATCCTCCCACCTCTGCCTCTCGAGACGCTGGGATGACAGGCGTGCGCCACCGCGCTTGGCGCTGATTATGTTTTTTGACTAAAGAAGTAAAATATTAGGCTATCTCAAAAAATTAATTTCAAGTGGGTCAGTTATATGTATTTTAGAAATTTGTAAAACTAACTTTATATAATATGGAGAAAGGAAAGTCTGTTTGTTGTGTTGCTTTATTTTGTTTTTTCCAGGGCTAGGGATGGAACAAAGGCCTTGTGCATGCTAGGCAGGCACTCTGTCTCTGAGCCATGGTTCCCGGCCCTTGGTTTTCTCAGACAGGGTCTTGTGAGGTCTCAGACTCACTATATAGTCCAGGCTAGCCTTGAACTCATGATCCTCTTGCCTCAGCCTCCCACATGCTGGGGCTATAGGAATGTACCACTGCAGCCCAGCCAGAGAGTGGTTTTATTTGTTTGTTTGTTTGTTGTTTTTAAAGACAAAAGCTGGGCATGGTGGAACGCCTATAATCCTAGCACTTTGGAGGCAGAGATGGGGGATCTTGAGTTCAAGACCAACCTGGACCGCATAGCAACACCCTGTCTCCAAAAAAGCTAACTAACTAACTAAGTAAAAAGACATGAATTTGATTACATGTTTGAAATTCAGTAAGGTAAAAAGAAAGCACCATAAAATAGTTGGAAAAGAAACATAAAGGTGGGAAAATGTTTCTAATATAAAACACCAAATAATATAAAGTTACAAATTTAGCAAGGAAGATGTTACAAATGCGAAGGAACAGATGGGTAAGCAGTGCGCCTGTGTCGCTGCGAGTCTAATTCAGCTTCCTCCGACCCTTCTCAGGGGCTCTGGGAGGATCAGCCATCCCCAAAAGAGGAAGGGAACCAAGAGCAAACAGGAAGGAGGG
This sequence comes from Pedetes capensis, assembly GCA_007922755.1. Lineage (NCBI taxonomy): Eukaryota > Metazoa > Chordata > Mammalia > Rodentia > Pedetidae > Pedetes > Pedetes capensis. The sequence continues at coordinate 7,521 of VMDO01022553.1, read as the reverse complement.
CAAACAAGGGCTTGGGACCCTAGGAGAATGTGGAGGAAATTCCTGGGCACGTAGGAAGTCCTGGGCAGCTGGTCTGGAATAAGGGCCAGGGCACGGATGGCCCCCGAGGAAGAAAACATAGACCCGGGGCATCGGTGGGTGTGTGGAACAGTGGGGCGGAAGGCCTGTCTGCATGGGGAGCATGAGAGGCAGGGACATGGAAAGGCAAGCAGGCAGACGAGGCTCTTCTGACCCTCGGAGCAGCACTGCGACCACCATTCAGCCCGTGGCTCCCAGGGAAGAGTCTTGGCACAGTCGTCATGCAAATGGCGGGTATGGAGGCCACCGCACTGGTATGGCTCAAAGGGGTGGGGAGGAAAATATGGTGTGGTGTTGCGGTTTTGGCTCTAGTCCGGCTAAGATTAGGGTCAGCCTACAACATAACCAGTTAAGCGGTGACGCAGACGAAGGACTTCGGGAGACCTTCAGTTGCTAAAGCAGGGAAGGTGAGGTTTATTGGGTGCTCCCCGGATGGGGTGCAAGGAGCAAGCAACCTTTACAGAGCAGAGCTCTATGTGCTCTCTAAGTGCTGGCTCTAAGTGATGGTACAGCTCAGCCTTAAAGGAACAGGCACAGCCACAGCCACTGGTGCTCCATGGAGGTCAGTTGGTCTTACCTCTCGCAGCTCGCCTTCTCTACCCCCCTCCTTCCCAAGGATGGGAGGAATTACGAGGCTTTTTGTGGCTTGCTTGGATCCTTCAGCTCTTCGGGGCCCCTGGGCTTGATCACGCCGGCTTGCTTGCAGATCTTGCTGGAATAGGGAGCTCTGGTCCAGGTGATGGCGTTCAGGTGGCAGTTGGAGGGCGGTCAGAGAGGTGAGGGTGAAGGGGGTCCAGGAGTCCTACTTTTATAGGGTCCTGGAGGGGTCACATGTTGGGATTGAGCCAATCAGAGCACACACCTGACAGGTACAGCAGGTAAACTGACATACCTGCCAGGTGGGGACAGTTATTACCCAAAAATGCTGGGGGGAGCCAATCAACATTAGGGTGGTTAGAACAGGTCAGACTGGCCAGGGGCCATCTTTGCTCACTCGATGGGAGGGGCTAGTTTGAGTGAGTGAGATGAACCCTGGGGTCAACTAGGGGTCAGCCCCTCAGGCTGTCACAAGGGACCCTCGTTGTGGGATATGATTTTAAAATCCCCAACAGTGTGGGAAGGGGAAGAGCGGTAAAGATGGTCAGAGGAAGGAGCAGTGGGGCACAGGGGAGGCTGAGATCTCAAGACCCCCGGGGCTGTGTGACTGCGACGCCACCAGTGGCCCTGCGGTGGGAAGAGGCTGTGGAGCCAGCAGGCTCAGGGTGGAGACCCGGCGGGCGCTCGCTCTCGGGCTCACCACGAGCCTCGCTGCCGGGCGCTCGGCCGGTCCTCCACTCGCACTGACTCCAGCATCCCCGAAGGGAGGCGTGGCCCCGGGGGGTGACCCTGGACACAAATGGCTCAGCCGTCTGGAAGCTTCACTCCCCGCACCTGCCCTTGCCTCTGCTGCAGCAGCTGAGGTCACTGGCCCCGCGAGAGGACAATCAGAGCCAGCCGCACGGCAAACCTGCTCTTCGCCAGGAACTAGCAACCGGCATTCCGTTACCTTACCAGCAGGTGGCGTCTTAACTCATGTCCAACAGGCATGGGGGTGTCTGCCAGCTCTCCTGGTTATCAGGGGCCGGCAGCAAACACCCTCCAGTCTTGGCTTCCCGACAGACCCGTGGCTCCTCAAGTCCGGTGCTCAGGACTCTGCACCAAGCTCGGCAGGCGCCTCTGCTCTCCGCTCAGCCGAGCGCGTGCGGCTGTGGACCGGGCTTGGCCTCATCTGCGGGTCCACGGGAAGCCCTGAGCTCACACATGGCTGTCGGCGATAAGGGGGGCTCGCAGGGAAGAGGGGAGCACAGGGGCCTCTGCGGCCATCCGCTTCCCAGCCACCTTCTGCAGCGTGGACGTAATGCGCGCTTCCGCAGAGACAGATGGCTTGCTCTGGGGTCCGTAATTCCCTGAAAGACAGTACAGCGGGATGGCTGGGAGATGACACCCTTCTCAAGGCCTCCCCTCTGGCCAGCAGCACCTTCACAGATGGCCTGGTCTGTAGCCAGTGACTCGCTTTACATACGAAGGCAACAGGGGTCTCCATGTCAGGCCTCAGCCAACAGGTGGGAGAAACCGAAGGCCCCTGAAGAAAAGACCTGAAGGAAGGACAAGAACGGGCATCTGTCCCCTTAAAGAGACAGGGACTTAAAACCCCTCAGATCTGCTCCCTTCGGTAAGGGTACCGTGCCCAGATGCCCTCAGATGTTCCGAGCAGTGTATGCAGCATCCAGATGTCTGCAGATGCCTGCAGAAGTCCACAGATGTCTAAGATGCCCAGAAATGCCTGCCATTCTCTGACTCATTAGTAACCCTGTGTACGACAGAACAAAACATTACCCAACATTTGCCATGCACACGTTCTTTTTATGTTTGAGCCCAATGTTGCAGCCACTGTGTTTCTTCTCATGTTGAGTCATGCCACATCAGCAAACAGAGGTCCCATGGGCTTTACCCGAATCCCGTCATTAAGGGAGACTCTACTGTGAGGGAGCCGGGTTTTAGCTCCGTTGGTAGAGTACCGTTCTGAACTCTCTGAGGCCCTGGGTTTGATCCCCAGCACTGCAAAAAAATGGGAGAAGAAGCTGGTAGCGCACTGCCCCACAAAATCCCCAATCAATCAGCCATTGAAAACCTATATGAATAGCAGAGAAGCACTGACATAGTGCCAGGCATGTCACAGTGTCGGTGATGTTTCGTTCTGCTGTATACAGGGTTGCTATGGGTCAGATTTGACTTGACAGCACCTAACACTAACACCAACGGGCACATGGAAGGCCAGGCTGCAGAAAGAACTTCTTTCAAATCCCCTAAGTCTTTGCACTCAGGATGAGAAATGCTGCACGCTAACCCTGTTTCCAGTGCTCGCAATCCGTCTTCATCAAATCTCCACCAAGTGACTTACTTTAAGTGTGATTCTCCCAGCAGGAGGCATGGTGAGGAACGTATTCTGCCCCTCATATAGATCAGATTTCATAATTTAGGGTGGAGGAGCAGGTCCTGCTCAGACGTGGAGGAAGGCGACGGCTCCCTTAATCTCTTGCCTGGTTCCACGAAGAAGGGAAGGGGTCTTTAGGAAGGCTGATGCCTCCTGCAGTGAAACAGCCAACAGTGACCAAATCGTGGAAGGCGGTACCTGCAGGCCACATGCCAAAGGATGCACAAAGGGCAAGCGAAAAATCAAAACCCAGAGGGCCAATGGGAAATGGGTGACGCTGTTGGGCAGACGCTCTGGAGAGCAGGTGAGTCATGGGGTGTGCACCATCCTGTGGGCGATCAAGGACCCGCGGAGCAGGTGGCCGCTGCTGTGCCCACCCTAGGGCTGCTTCCCGGGCTGCTGTCCCCACACCCTCGCTGCACCTGAGCTGGCCAGGGCTTGATTTTTCCCTTCTTTAAAGAACTGCCTGACCCAAGCAGAAGCCACTTTGGCTTGGGGCGCTGAGTCCCACAAAGGGCAGCCCATGGCCAATGGCTGGTTGGTACATGGTACATCCGGCCAGGCCCAGCCTCCAGGAGAGGCCATGGTGGGGCAGAGCTGCCCCGGGTCAGGCTGCACTCGGGCTCTGCCTGGGACCTGTCCTTGCTCAGCCTCTTCCCTCACTTCCTGTCCTGAGGAGCGCTTCCACAAGAGCCCGGCTCGGCTGTGCTTAATAAGGGCGCCTGGCTGAGTCCACACGGAACCATCACCACACTCAGGGTGATGGCTACTGTGGAGAACAGAACTCCACCAAAGCCCCAAACCAAAGCCAATCCCCCAGCAGGAAGGTCATGGAAAGTACCAAGTGTGGGTAAGGATTAAGAACGCGTGGAGATGCGTCTGCCACAGGACGTGTGCACGTGGTGTCAAATATTCATACAGAGGCAAGGGCAAGGCTTCTCCCCAGTTTCCTCCAAACCGCGCCCCGCCACGCCTGGCTGGGGCAGCAGCAGCCCCTTCTCCACCAGAGCCTGGCCTGCTGGCCACTCCGATTCTGGCCAGAGTGTGTGGTAAGAACACGCCTACAGCCCAGGGCAGGCCCAGCCAGGGCCAGGTGACAGCTAGGGCACAGGGACAGGCTTCCTGTGCCCAGGCCTGGGGATTCGACTGAGACCGGGGCCTGCCTGGCTCTGCACTTTGGGGGACACGTAGGGCACTGAGGGGGCCACTCTGAATGAGGCTTTCCCACCCCTTCCCTATGCACTCCCTCACTGCTCCCGGGCTGCCCTGGACTTGATTGGGGAGCAAATTGCAGGCCATGCAAAAAAGGCTGCACTGCCCAGCGCTCTGGGATGGGGCAGCGGGGCCCTCAGAAGCTTTGCGGGTCACGTGTTCTGCACCCCTTTGAGTCCAGTGAGGAGGTGGGAACCGAAGCTCAACTCAGAAATTGAAAGAACTCCATTCCATCAGTTGTTGTTGTTGTTGTTAGGTGATGTTGAGTCGGTATCTGACTCATAGCGACCCTGTGTACAACAGGTGAAACACTATTGTCAGTGCTTCTCTGCTGTTCATAGGGTTTTCAATGGCGGATTGATTTTTGGGAGTGGGTTGCTAGGTCCGTCTCCCAAGCCTACAGCACCTGGTGTTCCCAGGCCGTCTCCCATCCAAGTACTAACCAGGCCCGACCCTGCTTAGCTTCTGAGATCTGACAGGATCGATGCCACAGGGCTATGGCTGCAGGCACTCCATCAGTAGGTAGAGAATAAAAGCAGCCATGAAATGATGGATACCAAAAGCTTCTGCAAAAATGTATTTGTTACTTATCTCACATAAACAAATACATGTCTACAGCTGCACCACCCTGGTGTCCGATCCCGTCAGATCTCAGCAGCTAAGCAGGGTCAGCCTAGTTAGTCCTTAGATGGGAGACCACCTGGGAATACCAGGTGCTGTAGGCTTGGGAGAAGGATCTGACAGCCCATTCCTGAACAAGTCAGCCATTGAAAACCCTATGAATAGCAGGGAAGCACTGACAATAGTACGAGGCATGGCACAGTGTTGGGGAGTGTTTCATCTGTTGTACATAGGGTTGCTATAAGTCGGACCCAACTCCATGGCACCTAACAACAACAATGAACAAATACATAAAGAAAAATCTTAGTAATTGAGAGAGAGGGAACTTCCTTCATAATGAATCTTGCCAGGCATGGTTGCGCACACCTATAATCCCAGCGACTCGGGAAGCGGAGGCAGGAGGATCGCAAGTTTGAGATCAGAGGCAGTCTGCATCACTTAGCAAGACCCTGTCTCAAAAAAGTAAAAAAATGGGCTGGGGGTGCATCTCAGTGGTCCAGCACTTGCAGAGCATGCAAGCGCAAGGAAAAAAAAAAAAGAATTATATTTTCCTGGAGCCAACAGCAAGCACCAGGCCGGCAAATTGGGCATGAGAGGCTCCCTTTGTAGAGTGAATTCCCTCCAGCCAAACAGAAATCAGAACTCTCCTACACAGAGCTGAGAAATAATGAGACAATGGAAAAAACCAGTACCAAGACCAAAAAATATACAAGATCACTTTACAACAACAGTGGCAGATGTTTCTATCTGTCATGTAGGGAGCAGAATAGGAGCTATGATCAGAGATGGACAATCACATGCTGCTCACAGTGGAAATCGCTACATGCTGTCAGCAGGACCACCTGCAAACATGTGAGATCAATACACAAACAGCTTGACTCACACACTGTCCCTTTAGAAAATCTTAAGAAGGAATCAATCAGACAAGTGGTCAGAATTATACATGACATCTCTCACAACCATGATACTTGGAATTAACCTGAGTAACAAAATAAATCATAATAAAATCAGTTTAATAAATACAGGGATGATGAACTGGAAGAACATGACGGAAACACAGATTGATTGGGAAATTGCTCATAATATATCCTAGGAGAAAAGAAAGGCTGTCACAAAACAAATATAGACTATGAAATTACAAAATAAGAGATAGCTAATTTATGGAAAGAATATAATACACACCAAAAATCATTGCTGATAGCCCCTGGGGATGAGGCTACAGGCAGCTGTGTTGGTATCATTTATTCTTCTTTTCTAATTTAGGTAATTGTAGTTTTTCCAACACGAGCCGTAGGGTTGTAGCTAAAAGAAAGATCCTGCGGTTGTACTTAGCTCAGAAGCTCCGGATGCCTTGGTGCTTTTGGTGAACAAATGCACCTGCCGCCTGCCTCCACAGGAAGTTTAAGTTCTGACCAGAGAAGGAAGTCAGGGAGGAACCAGCCTGCCCTGCAGTCTCGGTGGTAGTTTTCAGAAGGCCAGTGTCTGGGCCAGGGAGACACTCCCACACCAACACCAGTTGTACCGTGCATCTCACCTGGTGCCAGACGCCCCTTCGCACTGGGAATGACATGAGGAACAGAGGCCACCTGCCCTGGGGAGCCAAGGTTGGCTCCTAGCACACACACATTCCAGAAGCTGTTTGGCATGTGAGAGAGGGTTGAGGCTGGAAAGGAAGGTCATGGGGTGGGTGAGGGGAAGGGGCGACAGTGGGAACAGGCCCAAAGCACAGGAACCGCAGACAGGCCCATGCTGATGGTGCAGAACTGTCCCTGCCCCTGGAGGCGTGGCTCCGTGGGCTGGCCTGCCCTGTCAGTGCTGTGGTCGCGCTGTGCCTTCACAGGTTTAATTAAGCCTCCCCAGGACTTGGCAGGTGTCCCCAGGGGAGGCCGCCCTGATTAAAAAGAAACTGGGAAATCTTCACACCTTCTACCTCATCACGATGAGCGATGAGCCTGTCACCCAGTGCCACCTCACCCCACCCCCAGGGCTGCCAAGCAGGGCGGCAGCAGGTTCTGAGACGTGAAGACAGAGGGGTGGCAGGAGGGCGCCGCCACGAGGGAGGGGCAGCGGTGCTGGAGGCCTCAAGGCCACGTGCCCCGCCCTCGGTGCTCTTGGCAAACTTCTTATCCAGATCATAACGCCAGGAGGCCCCAGCCCTGATTCCCGATTCCTGGGAACCACAAGGAGAAAGACACGGGGCGCACTCAAGAAAACCCAGAACCGCTCCCGGATGTACGTACGCAGAGGCGAGTTCTAGAATGAACGGAAGTGTCCGCGCTTCTGCAACTCAGTTCTTAGCGTTCTAGCAACATTCCACCACCACCCCAGTGCATTTAAGATGGGCGTCAAGCTACTTGGGAGGCGGAGGCAGGGGGACACCCGTTCAAGGCCAGAGGCAGCCGGTAATTTAATGAGACCCTGACTCAAGATAAAATATGTAGACAGTTCTCAAATGAAGAGGTCCGTAAAGCCATGAAACACATGAAAAAGTGCTCAATATCCCTAGCCATTAGGGAAATGCAAATCAAAACAACGCTGAGATTTCACCTTACACCAGTAAGAATGGCCAAGATCAATAAAACAAACAACAACAAATGCTGGCGAGGCTGCGGGGAAAAGGGAACACTTTTACATTG
>VMDO01022552.1:0-33279 GCA_007922755.1 Pedetes capensis | reverse complement strand
GAAAAAGAATTGATGCTTTTGAATTGTGGTGCTGGAGACATCTATTGAATATACCATGGACTGCCAAAAGAACCAACAGATCTGTCCTAGAAGAGGTACAACCAGAGTGCTCCTTGGAAGCAAAAATGGCCAAACTGCGTCTTACATATTTCGGACATGTAGTCAGGAGAGAACAATCCCTGGAGAAGGACATCATGTTCGAAAGAGTGGCAGGTCAACGGAAAAGAGGAAAACCCTCCACCAGATGGATTAACACAGTGTCTGCAACAATGGGCTTAAACATAAATAAGATGGTTTGCCTGGCACAGAATCGGCAAGTGTTTCGATCTGCTGTACATAGGGTCGCTATGAGTCGGACTCGACTCGACGGCACCTAACAACAACAACAACAAATTAAGTCTTTAGTTATGAGCACAGGATATCTTTCTGTTTATTTGTTTCTTTAATTATTTTACAATGCTCTGTAGTTGTTTAATTTCTTTTTGGGCTTGTTCATTGTTAGTGTATAAAATCACAGCTGGTTTTTTGCATTGATATTATATCCTGCTATTTTCTTAATTTGCTTATTCTAACAATATTGTATGGAATCGTTGGAATTTTCTATAGAGGTAATCCTGTGATCTGTGAACAGATGCAATTTTGCTTCTTCCTTTCCAATTAAGATTTTTGTTTCTTGTGTCATGGCTTTGACTAGAACTTCCAATACTGTGTTGAATAGAAATGGTAAAAGCAAACATTTTTGTCTTATTCCTGATCTTAGAGGAAAAGCTTTCATTCTTTCACCACTAAGTATGAAGTTATCTGTTGTTTTTTCATACATGGCTTCTATTATATTGAGATAGTTTCCTTCTACAGTGTTCCTAATTTCTTGAATTTTTTTTATCATGAAAGAGTGTTGAATTTTCTCAGATATTCTTTGTGTACCAGCTGAGATAACCATGTGGATTTTTTTTCCTTCATTTTGGTAATGTGATATAAATACATTGATTCCCTGTGTTGAACTATCCTTGCAGTCCAGGAATAAATCCTATTTGGTCATGGTGTATAATCCTTTTATTATGCTCAGTTTGGTTTGTTAGTGTTTGTTATTTGCACCAATGTTTATAAGGGATATTAGTGCATAGTTTCCTTCTCTGATTGTGTTTTTATCTGGCTTCAGTTTCAGGATACTGCTGGCTTCATAGAATGAGTTAGAAAATAATTCCTTCTTCAGTTTCTTAGAACTTTTCTTAGAAAAGTTCAAGAAGGATTAGTGTTAGTTCTTCTTAAAATGTTTGGTAGAAGGCACCAGTGAGTTCATGAGATTCAGAACTTTTCTTTGTTGAGGTTTTGATTCAATCTCCATTCAGATATTCTCCTGCTTTTAATAATCAATATTTGTGAGAATACGTCTATTTCATCAAGATTATCCAGTTTGTTGGCTGACAGTTATTTATAATATTTTCCTGGAATCCGTGTAATGTCTGTAAAGTCAGTAGTAATGTGCTCCCCTGCCCCCTGCCTTTTTGAGATGGAGTCTCCCTGTGTATCAGAGGTTGGCCTCAAACTCACTATCCTCCTGCCTCTGCTTTCTGAGTCCTATGCCAGGTGTGCAAGGTCATACCTGGCTATCCTTTTCTTCTTTCTTTTCCTTTCTTTTCTTTTCTCTCTCTCCTTCTCCTCCCTCCCTCCCTCTCTCTCTGTCTCTCCCCCCCCCCTATCTATCTTTCTTTCTTTCAACAGAGTCTTGCTATGTAGCCCAAATTGGCCTGGAATTCACCATGTAGACCAGGCTGGCCTTGAACTTGCCTTGATCCTCCTGCTTCAGCTCCCAAGTGCACCACTGTTTTTCTGGCTATCCTTTTTCATTTCTTGTGTTTAATGATTTGAGGTGTTTTTGGGTTTTTTCCCCTTAGTCACTCTAGCTAAAGATTTATCAATTTTGGTCTTTTTAAAGAGTGAACTTGTGTTTTCATTGATTATTCTCTATTGTTTTTCTCTTCTATCTGTGCTCTAGTCTTTATTATTTCTTTCGTTTCAATTATTTTTCATCTAGTTTGCCTTTATCCTGTGTCATTAGACATTCAGCTGGGTTCTCAATTTGACATCTATCGTCTTTTTGAACATAGTTGCTTATAGCTCTACATTTCCCTCCAAATAGTGCTTTAGCTGCATCTCGTAAGTTTTAGCATGTTGTAATTTCATTTTAACTATCTGAAGGTATTGTTAAATTTCCCCTGTGATTTCTTCTCTGACCTGTTGATTTTTTAAGGATGTTGTGTAATTTCCATATATTTCCATATATTTATAATTCCATATATTTTAGTTTCCCTTCTTTTTGACTTTAGTTTCATTTCATTGTGATCAGGAAAAAATACCTCATATGATTTCAGACTTTTAAAATATATTAAGACTTGTGTGCTAGCTAACATGTGGTCTGTCCTGGAGAGTGCTCCATGTACACTTGTTGGGTTGTGTGTTCTATATGTCTTTTAAAAGGTTAAATTGGTTTATAGTGTTGCTCAAGTCTTCTGTTTCCCTACAGGTCTCAGTCATGCTTTTCTACCCATTGTTAAAAAGGGAGAATTGAAGTTTCCACCTATTAGTATAGAACTGTATTTCTCCCTTCAGCTCTATTTTTACTTCATATATTTTGGACTTCACTTGTTGAGTATGTAGTATATGTGTTTATGATACTTATACCTTCTTGATGAATTGAACATTTTAAGTCAATATATAATGTCCTTTGTCTATTATAATCCTTTTCAACTTATCTATTGTTGCAGAGCCGGACATGGTGGTTCATGCCTGTTATCCCAGCATTTGAGAGGCTGAGGCAGAAGGATCCCAGGTTTGAGGCCAGCCTAGGCTACATAGTGAGACCCTGTCTCAAAAAAAGAAATAATGTTTCTGATAATAAAGCCACGTTAGGTCTCCTTTTGTTACTCTTCACTTGGAATATCTTTTTGTGTACTTTTACTGTTTAACCTTTTTGTATTTAAAACTAATCTCTCCCAGACTACTTAACAGAGTCATGAATTTAAATCCATTCTGCCAGTCTGTCTTTTAATTGAAGAGATTAACCTGTTTACATTTAAAGTAATTACTGATAAGGAAAGATTTATTTCTATATTTTAGCTATTTGATTTTTTTGAGAGAGAGAGAGAGAGAGAGTCTGTCTGTCTGTATTCCTCAATTCCTCTATTTCTCTGTGTGTGTGTGTGTGTGTGTGTGTGTGTGTGTGTGTGTGTGTCCCGCTTTAATATGTTGGGTTTATCTTTTTCCTTTGTTTTCTTTGTGATATGCTCTATTTTGACAATGGCCTCATTTTAACGTAATTACCTCTTAAAGGCCCTCTTTCTGAATAGAGTCAAACTCTGAGGTACTAGATAGACATTAGGGTTTCGATATATGAATGGAGGAGACAGAATATGATTCAGCCCATAACACAGCTATTGAACTTTTCAGCTCCAGAATTTATTTGGAACCTTTTTATAATTTCTGTTTCTTTATTGATACTATTTCCTTTATTTCCTTTAGTTCTTTTGTCCATATAAAATTTTTTAATTAGTTCTTTGGGCATTTTTAGGATAGTTGATTTAACATCTGTGACTAATAATTTTTTTAGTTTGTACTCTGTTGCTATAACAAAATGCCTGAGGCAGATCATTTATAAAGAATAGAAGTTTATTTGGCTCAGGATCTGGATCCTGGGAAGTCCAAGAGCATGATGCCTACATCTTCTTGGCCTCCGGTGAGGGCCTTCTTGCTGTACCATAACGTAATGTAGGGAACCACAATGATAAGACAGAGGCAGACCAAACGTGCTAGCTGGGATCTCTCTTCCTCTTCTTAGGAAGCTATAACACCAGTTTTTAATGTTGTCTTAGTGGTTCCCCCTTCATGACCTTGTCTATCCTAATTACTTCCCAGAGGCCCCACCTCCAAAATACTATTAACTCATGTATTTGGGGACTAAGTTTCTAGCACATGAACTTTTGGGGGATACATCCAAGCCATACCATATTCCAGTGTCTGAATTTCCTAAGGGAATTTCTGTCTGATTCGCTTTTCCTATGAATGTGCCACATATTCTTTTTTTCTATGTATGCTTTATAATTTTTTGTTGAGAACTGGGTGATTTGAATATTATTGTGGTAACTCAAAGTCAGATTCTCCTTTTCTTTGGGGATTATTTTTACTTGTTGAGTCTACAGATGTCCATTTGTGTAGGAACTTTTCCAAACGATTTTGCAAAGTCTTTATTCCTTGTTGCATGTAATTACTGAAGTTTCCATTCTGCTATATATGTAGTCAGCCTGTGACCTGACAGATTTCCCTAAATGCCTCCCCCTCCTGCATGCACATGCAAGCGTGAGTGTGAGTGTGTGAGTGTGTGTGTGTCTTCTTAAATCTTATTATAGATGCCACTGGCAAAGTCAGTGCACCGTGAGGGAGCCACAACAAAGCTGCGCAGGTCTGCTAGGTTTGCCAAAGTGTACACCTCCAAATATTTGAAGGACAAGATCCCTACTGTCCACACTGGTATCAGCCAGCTGCCCTAGAAATGGCAGACCACCTTCCCACCAGCTGTGGCAGGGCCAAGGAATGGTGGTGGGTTTGCACATAGGGCTCTCTTCTGAAGTTCAACAGTCTTTCTCTCCATCCAGCACCCTCTCCACTGCTGTAAGTGTCCAGAGTCTTGAAGTAGTGTGATTCTGATCATTTTTCCAGCTTCTGGATTATGTTGGTCAAAGGGGCAACCCTGGAAGTTCTGCCTCCATTTTCCATAACTTCACTTACACCATTTATTTCTGTAGAACTGTTTTTAAATGTCTTATTCTTAGTCATTTAGAATTTTCACAACAGATATTTGAATTTGATGAGAAAATGTTGGGTTATTCAGTAAATGATGGTAGAAAAATAGGCTAACATTTTTGGAAGGAAAAGGTCTAGGTTCCAGTCTTACTCTTTATGTCAAAATAAACTGTATTAAAGGTTTAAATGCTTTAAAAAAAAAAAAAAAAAAAAAAAAAACAGTACCAGGAAAAGTCCTAACTAATGCTGTCTCATTTTTATTTACTTTTTATTTTATTTATTTATTTATTTATTTATTTATTTATTTACTTATGTTGCAGTACTGGAGGTTGAACCCAGGGCCTCTCATTTGCATGCTCTGCAAGTGCTGGACCACTGAGCTGCACCCTTAGCCCATTTTTTACTTTTTGAGACAGGGTCTTGGTAAGTTACGCAGACTGCCTCTGGTCTTGAACTCGTGATCCTCCTGCTTCCGCCTCCCTGGCTGCTGGGATTATAGGTGTGCCCCACCGCACCCAGCTCTCTCATTTTTATTTTTAAAAACAAGTTTGGATTTTGTAATGCCCTGACACATCTAACACAAAATCCTAGGCCATAAAAGCAAAGAGAATGGTTACTTCAGATAAATTTCACTGTGGCAAAAAACCAAATTCTATAACGCATATATAGTATGAATCTCATTCATAGTAAAGGAAAAACAGATCAAAATAGCAGTGAATCATGGATTACTAAGAGATTATCAACATTTTTTTCTGATTTAATAACATGCAGTCTTGGAACCTGGTATGGTGGCCCATGCCTATAATCCCAGCACTTGGGAGGCAGAGGAAGGAGGATCAAAGCAAATTTAAAGCTAGCGTGGTCTATATGGTGAGTTCCAGGCCAGCTGGAGCTACACAGCAGAACCCTATCTCAAACACAAAACAAAACAAAATCCAGCCTTGGTGAGAGTATGGCAAGTAGACACTATCATTTACTGTTACCAAGGGTGTGAATTCGTACAAGATTTCTGGAAGTAGTTTAGTAATGTACAACAGAATATCAAATGCAAAGCCTTTCAAGCCAGCAATTCCACTGGTAGAAATTAACCCTGCAGGTATTTCAAAGGTATGCCAGGACAGTTTGTATGCCAGGACAGTTATGCACTGATATTCATTGTTACATTACCTATAATTTTAAAATCCCAGGCCAAGCATGGTGGTGTATGCCTGTAATCCAGCATTCTCGAGCCAGAGGAGGAAGATTGTGAATTCAAGGTCAGCCTAAGCTACTTAGTGAGACCATGTCCCGGGGATAAAAAAAAAAGAGAGAAGGGGGCGGGGCTGGAGAATAGTAGCAGAGTGCTTCCTTAGCATGTTTGAGGCCCTGGATTCAGTCCCCAAGTCCTGCAATGAGTAAATAGCCAGACAACTAAAATTCTGTAAGATGAAAATCGCTTAAATTAGGATATATCCATGTACCAGGAGGCTATACAGCCATTAAACAGAATGAGTAGCTGTTTTTTGGGCTAATGTGAGATCTTCAAGATACAGTAAATGAAAAAGGCTAAGTGTAAAGTATAAACTTTTTTCATGTACATGGAATTATCACCACTACCCCTTCTTTTTTCCCCCAATACTGGGGCATGAACCCAGAGCCTCATGCATGCTAGGTAAGTACTTCACCACTGAGCCACACCCCCGGCCCTTTTTAAAAAAAAATTTGTGAGCCAAGCACAGTGGCACACGTCGCCGGTAATCCCAGTGACTCTGGAGATGAAGGTAGGAGAATTGCAAGTTTAAGACCAGAGGCAGTCTGCATAATTTAGCGAGACCCTTTCTCAAAAAGTAAAAAAAATGGGCTGGGGTTACAGTTCAGTGGTACAGCACTTGCAAAGCATGCAAGTGTGAGGCCCTGGGTTCAACCCCTAGTACTGCAAAAAAAAAAAAAGAAGAAGAAGAAATCTTTTTTTTTTTTTTTTTTTTTTGAGACAGTCTCTCACTAAGTTGTTTAGATTGCCTCAGGCCTTAAACTCACAGTCCTCTTGCCTCAGCCTCCTAAATTGCTAGGATTACTGGCATATGCCATGGTGCCTGTCCTCTTCCTCTTTTTTTAAAATAGTTACAACCAAAATTCTACTGTAATGAGAGCTAGTAGAGAATCCATTCACCTAGAAGAGTTCTCAGAATTTACTTACAGACCTCTAGTCTATACGTTTATTTGTTTTATTTATTTATTTTAAGTTGCTGTAATTACACTCTTTTTCTCTTTTCCTTTTTTGTTTGTTTGGAAACAGGTCTCACTATGTAGCCCAGGCTGGCCTCAAGCTGATGATCCCATCCTCCTGCCTTGGCCTCCCAAGTGTTATGTACCACCATGCCCAAATAAATCCTTTCTGACAGTCTGCAGTTTTTATTCCTGGTGCTGGGGACTGAACCCAAGACCTTGAGCTTGCCAGGCAAGCACTCTACCACTGAGATAAATCCCTAGTCTAGTCTCTACAAATATATAGTTAACTTTTCCTTTGGAAACTACAAATACCTAAGGAGTTTATTTCATGGTCTATTTTTTTTTTAAGCTATGAAATGTTTTAAGATGTATGAAACCATAATTTTCTTTTCTAAGAACACTGTCTTGTCTTTTAAAATTATTAATGACTAATCTGGCATTTTGACACCTTAGAGGAGCAGAAAAATACCATAAGCTTTGGAGTCATACTGACCTAGATTCATATCTCAACTTAATAAAAACTAGCTTTTAATCATGGGAAGGTTACTTAGAATAACTCAATTTAAGAATATCAAGCTCTACATTTGCAAAGTGATTATAAAGACTAAGTTTTAAAAAAAAAGGTATACACTCCCTGGCATATGATAATTATTCAAGACACACTTTATTCTCTTGTCATCTCTTCCTGTCCGTCAATGATGACTTTCAGTCTTTGGGTTGTCTAGTTCTTTTTCTCATCCTTAGCGTTTAGTTATGATTGGTTGTAGTATTAGAGCAAGGTAACAAATAGCAGTGATGCGTCTTTGAGACGTTTTGTTCACTTTCATTTACTGCAGAATATTGGGGCCTGGGCCAGAGCTGGAGCAGCGTTCATCTTGGGCCATTGTTGGGAATTGTCTCTAATGTAGCACATGTTCTTCAAAATATATTTTTTGTTGTTGTTGTTGTTAGGTGCCGTTGAGTTGGTATCCGACTCATAGTGACCCTCTGTACAACAGGGGAAACACTATTGTCAGTGCTTCCCTGCTGTGCATAGGGTTTTCAATGGCAGATTGATTTTTGGGAGGGGGTTGCCAGGTCCTTCTCTCAAGCCTACAGCTTCGGTGTTCCCAGGCGGTCTCCCATCCAGGTACTAACCAGGCCCAACCCTGCTTAGCTTCCGAGATCTGACTGGATCTGATGCCACAGGGCTATGGCTGCAGGCCAAAATATATTTAGTAATCTCTTATTCTTTGTTAAAACTTTGTCTTCTAATTGAGTTCATTCGGTAGTAGGGACAGTATTTACTATCTCAGGTGGCCTGTAAGTCTTTAAACAGTTTAGAGACCACTAGATAGAAAGACTACCTTATTTTGCACTTTGATTCTTTCTGCTTCACATCATGAGCACTTAGAGAGCTAAAATTCCCACATCAGCCAGAGAAACCTGCATTGTTCAGGGTCTTAGTGGGCGTACCCTATAGGTGCCAAAAAACCAGAGGCACAATTGTCCTGGTCTCATGGCTCCAACCCCCTTGCCCCTCCTTTCCTCCCTGTACTTTAGCCTAGTAATCTATTTTTGTTATTTCCAGTGGCCGGATTTCATTCCTGTCGCAGAGCCTCTGCATATGCATTTCCTTAGTCCCACAATTCTTTGCGGGGGATGGGGCCAGAACTGAGAACATCGCATGTGCTGAGTGCACACACTGCCACTGAACTGCACTCCTAGCTCTTCGCACAATTCTGTTCTTACTCCCTCACTGCAATTTGGCAAATGTGAGTTGAACCTGAGGCTTTAAAATTAAAGTGTTTTGATAGGAATCATGTTTGCTTTTATTAGAAATACTTTCTGAATTTTACTTAGCAAATTTGTTTAGCTTACAAAATGCAATCATTGTGGATCGTGGTTTCTCAGATACAGAGGCAAAATCAAGAGTTAACACTGTGAAGAGTGGTGGGTAGCCCCTGTTCTTGGCACCCTCATCCCTACAAACCTTGCTCAGGGGAATGAATCTTCTACCCACTAGTGCCCTTAGGCAAGGGAACTTCATGGAACTTTGGAACTTGTCTTAGTTTTTTTTTAGTGTTGGAGAAGGAGAGAGATTAAATCTCTCTTTAGGCTGGAACTGGTACTAACTTTTCTTTTTCTTGTAGCACTGAACAAGAGTTGTGATGAAATGGAGCCTGGAACAAACTCCTTTCGAGTCGAATTTCCTGATTTTTCCAGCACCATCCTGCAGAAACTGAACCAGCAGCGCCAGCAGGGCCAGTTATGTGACGTGTCCATTGTTGTACAAGGCCACATTTTCCGGGCACACAAAGCTGTCCTTGCTGCCAGTTCACCCTACTTTTGTGACCAAGTGCTCCTGAAAAACAGCAGGAGAATTGTTTTGCCTGATGTGATGAACCCACGAGTGTTTGAGAACATTCTCTTATCTAGTTACACAGGGCGCCTAGTGATGCCTGCTCCAGAAATTGTGAGTTACTTGACAGCAGCCAGCTTCCTCCAGATGTGGCATGTGGTGGACAAATGTACCGAGGTTCTAGAGGGAAACCCTACGGTTCTTTGTCAGAAGCTGAACCACAGCAGTGACCACCAGTCTCCTAGCAGCAGTAGTTACAATGGCCTGGTAGAGAGCTTTGAGCTGGGTTCTGGGGGCCACACTGATTTCCCCAAAGCCCAAGAACTGAGGGATGGGGAAAACGAAGAGGAGAGCACCAAAGACGAGCTGTCATCTCAGCTCACGGAGCATGAGTATCTGCCCAGCAACTCCTCCACAGAGCATGACCGGCTGAGCACCGAAATGGCGAGCCAGGACGGAGAGGAGGGGGCCAGCGACAGCGCTGACTTTCACTACTCGCGGCCCATGTACAGCAAGCCCAGCATAATGGCGCACAAGCGCTGGATCCACGTGAAGCCTGAACGCTTGGAGCAGACTTGCGAGGGCATGGATGTGCACGCGGCCTATGATGAGCACCAGGTCACCGAGTCCATCAACACCATGCAGACAGAGCACTCGATCCAGCCCTCAGGAGTAGAGGAAGACTTCCACATCGGGGAAAAGAAGGTGGAAGCAGAGTTCGATGAGCAGGCAGACGAAAGCAATTATGACGAGCAGGTGGATTTCTATGGCTCTTCCATGGAAGAGTTTTCAGGAGAGAGGTCTGATGGGAATCTAATGGGGCACAGACAGGAGGGCGCCCTCACAGCAGGCTACAGTGAGAATATCGAGATGGTAACCGGAATTAAAGAAGAAGCTTCCCACTTAGGGTTCTCAGCCACTGACAAGCTGTACCCGTGTCAGTGTGGGAAAAGTTTCACCCACAAGAGTCAGAGAGATCGACACATGAGCATGCACCTCGGGCTTCGGCCGTATGGCTGTGGGGTCTGTGGTAAGAAATTCAAAATGAAGCACCATCTCGTGGGCCACATGAAAATTCATACGGGCATAAAGCCGTATGAGTGCAATATCTGTGCAAAGAGATTTATGTGGAGGGACAGTTTCCACAGGCATGTGACTTCTTGTACCAAGTCCTACGAAGCTGCAAAGGCTGAGCAGAATACAACTGAGGCTAACTAAAAATAGGGTCTGGCCCTTGAGTGGCATGCACAAAAATAAACTATGGTAATTAATGCAAATCTGGGCACAGATGATGCGTGCTACTTGCTATTATGAGAGAAGCTTAAAAAAAAAAAGAAGATATTTCTGAAAGACCAGCTCTAAGTAGGCCAATTAAAAAAATCTAATCCCTCAAATTTATATGTTCCAGTCCTGGCCTGGAATGGGTGATGGGAATAAGTTCACCCATTGCCCAGCTGGCAAGGAAAACCTTCAAGCCAGTTGTGATCGAGGCAGGTGGACTTGGTGAAAGAGACACCTGCACTTGGAACTGGACTCCAGCCTACCAGTTCCATGTCAGGTGGCAGCAGTTTTTGATCACTCATTATTACAAGGTCATGTTGAAATTCTATTTTGCTCTTACCATAGATACTTGGGTAACGTGGCTTTGTTTTGGTGGCTGCTTTACTGAATGAAATGCTACTTAGGTAAAAGCTACGAATAATGTGACTCCTAGGATGAAAAATTGATTAACAGAGCTCTTGTCTAGTTTTATTCTTTCTAAAGGGTATTTTAACTAAAACTATGGAGATGCTAAGAGAATGACATTCTGAGTCTGAAACAAATAACTTATGGTACAAGCTTCAATTTCTGTAAGATGCCACTGTCACGACGTTTCAAACTCTTGATAAGGCTCAGTTTTGTCCTCTAGCATTAAGGTTGAGTTTGAACTATTATATCTAATTGTAATTCTTTTGGGTGCCAGAGACAGGTGTTTCTAGTTGGTTTGCCACCCCGAATCCTATTTAATCGTAGCATCCACAAAGTTAGATTCACTGTGGGTAGGAGCAGTGCACCCTGCTGTGACTTTGACCATGGTACTGAGGAGTGCCCCCGCTGTTGCCTAAGACAGATCATGGTGCTTCCCAACAAGGACAGCCAGTGACCACAGCTCACAGGACGGAGCCAGAAGTCATGGCTGAAAGTTACCTGTGAATTTGGGGAGTTAACACAGTGCTACTGTGACACTCCCTTTGTCAGAGTGAGAATTGGGGAGAAGCAGAATCTTGCAAGTGGCAAGATAGTTGGGGGTGGGGAATTGCCCACCACGAGTCTTGAAAATACACTGGTAGAGGGATACTCTTTTAGAAGGGTACACTGGGCTAATACTGCCAGTTCTTAAGAGTGCTGGGATGTTTTAAAAGGGGAAAGGAGTCCTAATTTTAGCGAAATAATCTACAGATTCATGCTCCCAAGTTACAGATAAAGCTGCATAAATTTACAAGTCCAAATAGCTGTATCTGGCAAAAACACAAGAAAAGCAGGTCTTCCAAGACCTTTTCTGCCAACGGTCAGATGTTTTAGGTTCAAAGGGTGGCATGTGTTCCGAATGTTCTTAAGCTGTGTGACATACCTGAGGTTATTACCAGGGTAGGATAGGGTGCTGCTACGATGTCATCTTTCCATACACCGACTGGTCTGTTACTTCTAAGTAAAAACTTTTTTCCTTAAAATAAAAATAATTTTTCTTGGATTTGAGGTGAAATTTTGTGTTAAAAGTTTGGCTTTGCTCTAATGTGACAGAGATGGCTGGCAATGGTCTGGGGTCCTGAAGCTCCTAATACCAAGGGTTTACTTTTTGAACATTGTTTGGAAAGGGGAAAGAAAATACTTCTTTACCAGTTAACTCTTATAATCAAGATTACAAAACAGGGATTTATTCACTAACACTGTATCATTCTCAATATATAAAAAGCACTTTGTATTTAAAACTTTATTATAAATAAATAAATATATATATATATATAGTTTTTTTAACCTAGAAACTAGATGTTACCTCTTTGTTGTTTGCCACATTAATATCATCTTAGTGTTAAAACTTTGCCAGTTAACAGTCCTTTCTGTGTATCTGACAAAAGTATAAAGAGGTGACTATACAATCAAGCTCAGTTGCTCCTCTTACGCTGGAGGCCAATGTATTTTAGGTATAATCCTTGCCGTTACGTACAAGGATAAATTATTTTATTGCTTCTACTAATTTCCAGACTAAGGCAGTGTGATCATTCCATTCTGCCAAAAGCTGATCACTCCTGTGGTGTTAGCGAGACACTCTGCCTGTTGAGAAAGTGCAGTGTGCTGTTCCCATTAAAGGTGTCCTATTCAAATGAACACTGGGATGTTTGAGGAGAAGACTCTGAGAGGTAAAATTAAAATATTCTGGGAAAATCATGGTCCTTCATTTATGCTAAATCAGCACCCTTGTCCCGAATGGTGACAAGGAGCTTTTGTTCAGCCAGGAGCATGGCCAGCCCCCGGGTGGCATTTTGGAAGCCGTCAGTTGTGCTGAGACTTATTTAAGGTGTTCAAAGAGAGGAGTATCTTACTGAATCTCTCCTATGTACATCAGCTGCTAAATGTAGAACTTGAGTAAGTTCTTCACATCCACTCTTTTTTGTGACAGTTGGGGTTTTGGTAAAAATCAGGGCTGCTTATCAGGTCAGCCAGACCCTGTGAGATGGCTGGGTATCTGAGACGCTGGCCACGTTCAGTAGGCAGAAGGGCTAGCCTTAGTCTGGACGTTGAAAAATGAACGTCTGTAAACTGCTTTTTAAGGTCAGGAGATCACGCTGCATTCCTGGGTTTTTTGTCCCTTCCCCTGTTGGAGTAGTTGTCCTTCCCCTTAACCTCCATGCAGCTTTAGGAAAGCCTTATCCTTCCCAGTGAGTTTGGATGGGTAGCATTTTCTAAATAGTCTTTCAGGGGTAGTTTCAATGGCCTGCAACCAAGGTATTTGTCTCCCTACTTTAGATCTTCACTGTGGTTTCTCTCCAGTCCCTGTAGGAAAGGGCTACAAGGCACCACCAGTGGCATTTACTATGCTATGTAAACCATGCCTTTAATTTCAGATGTACACATCTCAGTATTCTGCTCAGCCTGACTAAGGAAGGAATATGGTGACTGTCATCTCCCCACCCCCGCCATGCAGTGGGTGGCCTTCCGAGTCTCTTGAGTCTTGGCCTGTTGATTGTGATTTTTAGATCTCATTTCTCCAGTCCCAAAAAAGGACAGTTTTTCAAAGAGTCTGTCCCAAAGGGTCCCCTCCATTGTAGCGGGCATTTGCTGAACTACACAGACCGTGGGCAGGCCTCTAGCTCTTCGGGACAGCTAGGGGCCCTTGTGAATCCTTCCTACAGAGGTGGCACACCCCAGCTGGTGTGGAAGGGAGAGAGAGGTGCAGTGGGAGCAGGGAAGCTGTGTGTTCCCTGGAAGCATGCCTCATGCGGCCCCAAATAGCGGGGAGGGGCCGCCTCCAGCACAAGAGTGGGTGTTCCCTCTGCGGGTTCCTTGGTGCTTTGGGAATGCTGGCAACTAAGGGACCCGATACCCTCAGCCTCCTGTGCCATTGACTTTTGTGTTTTAGTTTGCTTTCATGGGTGACTAGCTTTGTCCAGTGAAACCAGGGTTTGTTCGGGTTTTTCTTTGCTACTTACATATTTAAAGGTACAAGTTTCTTGTTTCAGATCTCTACTGATAGTGCCCTGTGGGAAGATGCTGGAACACATTTTGCAAATGTGACTTTTTTTTTTTTTTAATTTTGCTTGAAGCCCGTGTCATGTCAGTTGCTGCTGCCTTCTTTCCTTTGATGAGGTTCCCAATGTTTCTTCCAGAAAATTATTTATGCAAGTCAGGTGACTCTTAGGCCACATAACCATTTGATGATACACAGATTATCATTAGGTGCATATCTTACGGATATTTTGTGAACTGCCTGTGTTGCAAAAGTTGAATAGTTTTGTCTTTATACAATTGCTGTCTTCAGTGTACAGCATGGTTTTACTTAATTGAATGTTACTGTTTAATATTTTCTTCTTATAGAAGAGACCATGCCCTTTTGTATGACGTTTTAATAAATGTTATCTGTCAATTTTGTAAAAGTTTGGTTTTTCACTCTGAGTGGATGGCCACGTCTTGTTTTCCTTCTGGCTTTTGGTGCCTAGGAATAAAGTTGTGTTGAGGCCTTTTGATAAGCGAATGCCAAATGGCCTGATCCCGTGGGCAGCGAGTGACTGATAACTGTGCCAGGCGTTAATGGTGATGAGCTCATCATAACCCTGCACCAGCCAGGTCAGGTGCTTAGTGTGCCGGCTATTCTCTGAGTGGTCTCGGGGGCCCTCCTTGCCCAGCACATCCCCCTGGGAGGCTGGCCAGGTCCCATCAGAGACACCGGGTGGAGCTTGGTGGATGGAAAGTTAGGGGATTCACTCCCTGCCTCCCTCCTGGCAGGTGTGAGTGGGCAGTGGCCAGGCTTCTGCCAGGGGCCACAGCTCCAATCAGGCGACTTCTGAGGTTTGATAACCATAGCGTCCCCTTGTCCTTTCAAGCCCAGGATTGGTCCTGACTCCCTGCTTTCACCAGCAAGGACCCTGGCTGATACTTCAGGTGTCCTCATTTCACAGATGAGCCAGCTGTAATTCAGAGATGGTAGGTATTTACCAAAGGTTGCACAGCAATGCGAAGCCAGCATTAGAGATGAGGACTTTGTGGCTGCCACATCTGCTGGGTGGTGGTTTTTCCCCCCACTGCTGTGTGATGTCCCTATGCTTTACCTCACTTTGCCCTCCTCCATCCATCCTTTGCCCCCAAAACCCCATCCGTGGAGAGGCAGCAGCGGCATTCTCTGAGACGGCGAGCTGGAGCCTCCACATATTTCCTAACAACAGCTCATTACCAGAGACACTGCTTGTTTTAGACCAAACTTGCCCATCTTCCCACACAAACCTTCTGTTAGCACTGTTTGTTGTGAGGCCGTCCCCCTCCCTGTTGCTGATTTTGAAGCCAGCTCCAGATTGCCTCCGCTCGCCTAGGCGGCCTCTAGATGGGGGAGACTCCCTGCAGGACCGGGGCTGGCCTTCATTTGAGGTGAGGCCCCACAGTCCTGACCAGGAGCAAGCAGCTTGCTGACCTTCACCCCCTCCCCACCCTTCCTGGGGACCCCCGCCAAGGGCCAGGTGGCCAGCAGTCCAGCAGGGGCCACCTAGCAAGCAGAAGTCCATGCTCCCCTCTCCCCCAGGGTGGAGGCCCATGGGGGTAGAGAAGAGGGCAGCACGTGAGAGCGGGAGGAGATGGAGTGGTGTATTTGGGAACAGGAGGGGGCGGGATGTGAGGGGTGTTGCCCAGATGGAGCTCACAGCACCTGTGCGGTTTATTTAGCTTTCCTCATAGTCAGCGCGGGGACTGCTTGCCACCGAGCCACCGAAGTGTTCCTCGAGACAGTCGTCGCCCCGGCGTCTGGAGGGCGTGCGGCCCTAGCATTTGCCCACGGTCAGTGGACCCAGAGCAGGTCAGCGGCTGGAAATGAGGTAAGCTCACGCGTGCTGTAACAGGAGGTTATTACTTGGGGAATGACTTCAAATGTGCTCTTTCCCAGTGCAGTTAAGTGTGGAGGTGGCTCCGTGGTGGAACACTGGCCTCACGTAAGCCAGGCCCCAAGGTCCACCTCTGGCACCACACACAAAAAAAAGTTCTGTTTAAAGTTCAGGGAAGGAAGATGGGCATTTGTTTCCCTGAAGGAAAAATCACAAAGGCAGTTGCGGGTGGGGAGAGAAGTCTCTTAATCCTTCTCTGAACTGGTTTGACGAGTTTGAACCAAAACCCGAACAATTTCATTTTAAAATCCTGTACCATTTTTAATTTCTTCCAAGCAGATAAGCCAGTTGAGCCTTGCAAGGAGCTTGATGCAATTGCAGGAGAGTTACTGTTGTCCTTTGAGGGAGCGTGCGGGCTCTATTAAAAAAAGATAATTCATAAGCAATGTTGTAGGTAAATACAGGTTGTAAAAAATAGTGGCTTTTTACTTAGACTCTAGTGATTATGAGTTCTATTTTTTTCTTCCTCATAATCCAAAATAAGAAACCGGTACTAAAGCCATTAAACGTATTTATAACTTAATAAGATACTAATTACTCCCCAGAGCATGCTGGCCTGCCTAGTATCACAGCAAACCTTGATGAATGGAAGCTAAAAGCGGCCTCCAGAACTGCCCTTGTTTTGTTAATTTGAGGTCAGCAATGCTGTGATAAAATCTCACTTACAGGGTTCTCTGAAAAGAGCCTAAGCTGCAGGCCACTCTGGCCATGATGGATGGATGCCAAATCGGTGAAGGCTCCTGGAATTCCTGTAAGATCTGGCTTAGGCAGAAATTGTGGGCTTCAAAACGATGGCCAAGTGACCTTGAGCTATCCTAGAAAGCACTCTCTGCCTCCTTTATACAGCGTTATAATGTGAAGCATCTTTTGTCCATTCACACTATAAAGAACACAAGAGCCAGGCGCAGTGGCACATGCCTGTGATTCCTGCAACTCAGGAGGCTGAGGCAAGAGGATCGCAAGTTAGAGGCCAGAGGCAGCCTATACAATTTAGCAAGACCCTGTCTCAAAATAAAAAAATTAAAAATGAGCTGGAGGTGCAGCCCGGTAGTAGAACACTTGCAAAGTATGTGCAAGGCCCTGGGTTCAACCCCCAGGTACTATACAAAAAGAGAGAGAGAGAATTTTTCTTAGATTATTTTTGTTAATTTTGTTGGGATTTTTTTTGTTTTGAGACAGGGTCGTGGTATATAGCTCACATTGACCTCAAACTCGTGATCCTCCTGCCTCAGCCTCCAAAGTATTGGGATTACAGATATGTGCTACCACACCTGGCCTTTAATTTTTTTTCTTTTTTTTTGCAGTACTAGGGAATTGAACCCAGAGTGTTTCACCACTGAACTGTACCCCAGCTCACCCTTTTTAAATTTTTTTAAATTTTGAGCCATGATCTCACTAAATTGTGCAGGCTGCCTGTGGCCTTGAGCTTGTGATTCTCCTGCCTCAGCCTTCCAAGTTGCTGGGATTACAGGCGCCATGACTCCTAGCTAGAATTTTCTTAAACTGTAGTTCTGTATATTTATCAGGTATATTTATCACTGAACGCTGTATCAACTTGAATAGGTGTAAGAGCAATTGGGGTTGCAGAGTAAAACCAGCTGTAATTGAAGGTCCTTTGCATGCTTAACACATGTTAACTATGTGCATTCACTCATTTATCGTAGAATCATTAGGTAGAATTTCCTTCTAGACTAGCACATGGAGCAGGAAAGGATGGCAGCTTAGGTTCTGTTGAAGTTTTTCTCCCTTTAAGAAGTCTCTAAGTGTTTCTGAGCCAGCAGGGACGTCTGCGTCTGGGGAGAGACTGCACAGGTCCTTCCTGCAGCCCTCCACAGCACCGAGCCCAGCTTCCCACCCTGGGCGGCATGGGCTTAGGTTGGATTATCCTCTGGTACTGAGCCCTCCTCTTGGGAGAAGGACCCAGGAACCCTCTCCCAAAAATCAATCCGCCATTGAAAACCTTATGAACAGCAGAGAAGCACTGAAAATAGTGTTTTGCGTGTTGTACATAGGGTCGCTATGAGTCAGATACCAACTCAACGGCACCTAACAACCACAACTGAGTCCTCCTCAGGTTGTGGAGCTCTGCTGTCTAAGGAGAAATAGGGTGAACCGGACTTGAACTCCTCGGGCTTGTGAAGCACATGGAGAAATTGACCCCAAGAATAAGGAGTCCAGTGATTTTCAGGCTGGCAGAAAAATTCCAGCAAGGCTACTGCAAAGAATGGGCAGACTGAAAGAGCAGGGCCCATCGTCCTCCCACCAGAGTAGCTTCAGTCTCCTGGGGCTCAGTCCGAGAAGAGCTCACTCTCTACCCACCACCCCCCTGGACCAAGCCTCTACCCTTAGTCAGCCTCGTGAGGCAGGTGCCTATGCCAGCCCTGAAAGCAGGATACTGACTTGCAGAGATGTAGAAAACTAGCTCAAGAGGCAGAGCCCAGGCAGCCCAGGTCCTGAGCCCCACTGAGCCCCATGTGCTCTGCCATCATCCTGTGCTGCAGCCCAGGCTTCCAAGTGTCCAGAGTAAACCCCCCTGCCTGCTGGCATCTGGTGAGAGAGGATGCCAGGCTTCTCTGCCCACCTCTCTGGCTAGCGTCAGGAGAGCGTGGGTCTCCGCACCTGCAGGAGCTGCTCATCTCTGGGCTGGTGAGGCACACACAGGCCTACCTCTGCCCCTCAGCTTCCCGGACGGCCCCGCCCTCACAGCCGCCTCCACTCCACACCTAGTCTCCCTGCACTGCTCTTTTTAAGCAGACATGGCCTTGTCACCACCATGCACGGGCCCCCTGAGGGATCTTAGGTCCTCAAGTCAGCATCCAAGGTCCTTCCAGGTGTGACGTCAGCCTGCTTGTCCGCCCTGACATGCTGCTTCCCACTGCCACCCTGCTGCTCTCCTCGCTTTTCTCGGTCCTTGTGTGGATGATTTTCTCTGCCATGAATGCTTATCCTTCTCCTTTCCACCCGCCTCTCTCTAACCACTGTCCTCCTGGAAGCCTCCTTTCTATTGTTCCAGGTTTTACAAAAGTAATTTCTCTGACTCCTTCCTTGAGTCCTCCAAAAAAAATTCATACCACTTTTTGTGATCTCGTTTCATTTTGAACCTAGTTCTGTGGTGGCAGTTTTCACTATACTGTAATTTTGTACCTGCCATCCATTCATGACTCTTGGACCCACATCCCCTGCTGGATAGGAGGTTCCTCAGAAACAGGGATGATAGGAACTATGGGTTTTTTTGTTTGTTTGTTTGTTTCTGTTTTTATTATTATTTTTTTATCTGGGGATTAAACCCAGGGCCTCATGCATGCTAGGTAAGTGTTCTACTAGGGTATACTCCTAGTACTTTTCAATTCTATTTTAAGACAGGATCTCATTACATCATTCAGTCTGGCCTTGAACTTTTGATCCCCCTGCCTCAGCTTCCCACGTAGCTGGGACTACAAGCACCACCACACTATTACCAGGGATTATGTTGGAATGGTCTCTGAATGGTCCCCACAAGCACAGTCCTGATTCACAGCCAGTAAGACTGCTGAAATTCTTAAACGTGCAGATGCACTGTTGAGTCTTTATCATCAGTTACTCCCATAGACTTTTAACCTCAAAATCCTTTCTTAGGGGCTAAGAATGTGGCTTGGTGGTAGAATATTTGCCTAGCACACATGAGGCCCTTGGTTTGAACCCCAGTGCTGAGAAAGAAAGAAAAGAAAAGAGAAAGAAAGAGAAAAAGAAAGAAAGAAAGAAAGAAAGAAAGAGAAAATCTTTTCTTAGGAAATATGGGCAGCCCACAATCTTATAAGGTTGCTGGAAATTGCCTGTTAGCTGAGAATTCTAAGATAAGTATGTGTTCTCTTTACAGCTCAAATGAAAGATTTTATATCTGAGCAGGTATTTAGCTGTAATACTGGATACTGGTTTAGGTAAAATCAGACAAAGAGGGCAGTAGAGCTATCAAAAGAAGTATTTCTGGCCGAGAAAAGTCAACGGGAAAAATCAATGTGTGTCAGCAAAATAGAATAGAATAGTTGACCTCCTGCTTTGAGGTAGAACAAACTGAATCACCACACTCTGTATTAAATATACCACCTTATAGTTACAAAAGGAGCTAAAGTTTAGCTCAGTTGGTAGGGTGCTGCTCTGCATTCTGAGGACCCAGGTTCAATCCCCAGCACCACAAAAAACGGGAGAAGGAATTGGCAATCCAGTCTCAAAGCAATCCTGAAAAAATCAGCCATTGAAAACCCTACTAGTGTGCTATGAGTCAGACTGATACCAACTCCACAGTACCTAACAACAACAACATAGTTACAAAAAGTAATTAATTTTGTTGTTAATTTCTGGTGGGAAGCTTGTACTAGCAGGGCATACTTTCAGTGAGACTGGCCTACCTAAAGCAGAGGTTACCTGTTATTTGGTGCTTCTTCCAAAGGTAAAATTTATAGCAATTGATTAAGGACCAAAAATTGCTTTTGGATAACTTTCAAATTGTGATTGTGCCAGTCTGAGTTTTGCATAACAGTAGAATGTTATAGTCAGAAAACACTGATCTGGGCCAGACAACGTGGAGAATTATATGTAATAAAAACTATTCTGTGTGAATCGATTCTGAAGGGGGCGTGGTGCAAGTTTTTTCTGACTGCCTGAAATTAGGGCAGCCGTGACATGTATGACTCACGCAGGAAGTCTGCCCAGAAGGTGTTGTACAATTCTGCTGGCAGTGACCGCTGAAGCTTCTCAGGGCAGTCGTTTCTAATCTTTTTAAGTACAGGGATCATTGTGAATATTAGAATATTTTGTAGAGCCTCTTCCCCTACAATATGATAACAGGTTGGTCAAGAAAAATTTAAAATCTCCAAACAATGTTATGAATCCAGTAATGCTAAAACACATTTATATTTGTTTTTCAAAAAGTATGTAGTTGAGAGCTGGGCGCAGTGGGGCCTGCCTTAATCCCAGTAGCTCAGGAGGCAGAGGCAGGAGGATCACAAGTGTGAGATCAGAGGCAGTCTGTGTAACTTAGCGAGACCCTGTCTCAAAAAGTAAAAAAAAAAAAGTGGGCTGAGGGTGCAGCTCAGTGGTCCGGCACTTGCAGAGCATGCAAGCGCGAGACCCTGGGCTCAACTCCACTACTGAAAAAAAAAAAGTATGACTGATGTTGACTGATGTTAACACAAACATGGGAGACCTCACAGTAGCTTTAGATTCAGTGTCTATTCTTTGGTTCAGTCATTCATTCCTTTTTTTTTTTTTAACCAAATATATATCTATATATTTCTTTACTTTTGAAGTGGGGTCTTGCTGTGTTGCCCAGGCTGGGCTCAAGCAATCCTCCCACCTCAGTCTCCTAAGTAGCTGGAACTACAGACATGCACCACCATACTTGGCCTACCAAATACTTATTGACCACTAGTCTTGGCCTTGGTCTGGGCCTATAGATAGTGATTCCCCATCTTTAGGGGTTGTGAAAATCATTTCAGTAGACAAAGAAATGGACATTTCCTAATAGATCCTTTGCAGTCATACATAGTTGGCTAAACCCTATAAATCCAGACCTGTAAATAAGATTTAATCATCAACTTCAAGATTGTTGTTGTTGATAGGTGCCATCGAGTCAGTGTCAGACTCATAGCGACCCTACGTACAACAGACAAAACAGTATTGTTAGTGCTTTTCTGCTATTCATTGGGTTTTCAAGGGCAGATTGTTTCTTTTGATGGGGAGTAGATTGCTGGGTCCGTCTCCCAAGCCTGTAGCACCTGGTGCCCAGGCAGTCTCCCATCCAAGTACTAACCAGGCGTGACCCTGCTTAGCTTCTGAGATCTGACAGGATTGGACACCACATTGGTGCAGCTGCAGGCAAACTTCAAGATAACAATTCTTAAACAAAACTAACTGTGGTTAGCAGCTGGGATGCTCTTAGCTGTGGATGTGGTCTAAGCCACAGAACTTAACTAATGTGGACAGACACAATTTACAGCCACTTCCTACAATAGCTTGATAGCTACACTCAACTTCATCTGCTTGCCTGCCTGCCTTTATTTCCTTCCTTCCTTCCTTCCTTTCTCCCTTCTTCCTTTCTTCTCTCCCTCCTTTCTTTCTTTCTTCTATTTCTTTTTTCTTTTCTTTCTTTCTTTAGTAGTACTGAGGGGTGGAATGCAGGGCCTTGAACATACTTTTCAAGTGCTCTACCACTGGGTTGCATCCTCGCCCTATTTTTATTCTGTATCTTGACACAGGGTCTTGCTAAGTTGCACAGGTTGCCCCAGCCTCCTGAGTCACTGGGATTACAGGTAGGCACCACTGCACCCAGCTCTCATCTGCTTTTCTGGGTTTTCAGTTAACTTGCCATTTATCATCACCTCAGAGTAGAAAGGGAGGAAACCTTCCCATAAAAACCTTCTGGTTTTGCCTCCCAGGATTTTCCCATTCCCCTTTTAGAGCAGAGCCCTCTCACATATTCCACCCGCTATAGGTTCAACACCTTGAATTCACAAGGACAATATGGAATAAATCAGTAATAGTTTCCCAAAGAATGTTCTATCCAGGAGGCAGATTCATGCTTTCCAAAAAACCACAAAAGAGCCTAATAGTACCTGCTGTTCTAGGCACTGGAGATACATCAGTAAATAAAATGTATCTTTAAGGGCTGGATGTGGTGGTGCACTCCTGTAATCCTAGCAACCCGGGAGACAGAGGCAGGAAGATTGTGAGTTTGAGGCTAGAGGCATTTTAACTTGGCAAGACCTTGACTAAATAAAAAGTAAAACAACGGACTCTAGGAGTGCAGCCCAGTAGTAGAACACTTGCAAAGTATATGCAAGGCCCTGGGTTCAACCCCCTCCCCTCCCCCTGACACAAACAACAAAAAAGTGCATCTTTAAAATCCATGCTGCCAGGGCCGGTCTCGGTGGCACACACCTGTAATCCCAGTGGCTCGGGAGGCGGAGGTAAAAGGATTGCAAATTCGAGACCAGAGGCAGTCTGTGTAACTTAGTGAGACCCTGTCTCAAAAAGTAAAAAAATGGGCTGGGGGCGCAGCCCAGTGGTCCAGCACTTGCAAAGCATACAACTGCAAGGCCCTGGGTTCAGCCCCCAGTACCCCCCCCCAAAAAAAAAAGAAAAAGAAAGAAAGAAAGAAAAGTCCATGCTGCCCTGGAGTTCACATTCTAGAGACCCGTAAGCCTGGAACGTCTAAGGCTAGTGAGAATTGCCCAGACCCACACAGGAGCGAGTTGACTAGCAGCAGGCAGGAAGGCCAGGTAGGATTGTGGCCTGCAGAAATGCAGTGGATGGGAATGAAGAGCCATCCTACCCAGACGGAATCGTGTGAAGGAAGGCCTGGCTATGGAAATGTAGGATGGTAGCTGTGGGAATCCAGCCGGAAAGATGGCAGCTGGAGCGGGGGATGTCATGGTGATGGTTATCAGCTGCTGAGCATTTACTGATGCCAGCCTCGGTGCTCCAGTCTTTACACGCACTGTCTCATTAGGCCTGTACTGCAACTCAGCTTGGAAAGTAAGAGGAAACCAAGGCTCAGACAGTTGAAGTGGCAGAGGCTGAATTCTAAACCGGTTATCTGTCTCTAGAACCCAAGTTAACAATAATTATACCATGTTGTTTTGCAAACTCATGACATCCAACAGATCTCAGGCTGAGAACATGGAGTTGATTTAGTTGGTAATAATCAAAGCTGTCAGGAAGATGAACCCAATAGACCTTGGATGTGGTATTTGTGCAGCATTCCCTACATGGGTAGGGTGACTAATAACAGGATTGCCAATGTAGTTTCCTGGGTGTGGACCAGGTACCCGGAGGGAGGAGCCCCAGGAGCCCAGGAAAGTCAAGTTCAAAGTCAGTGATGAAATGAAGCAAGCCCAACCCCTGTCTAATAGGGGGCTGTTAACTTACAGCCATCTGAGAACAAGAACTGCGGAGGCATCTTCTAAGCTTTGTTTTCTTCTGTGAGATTGTTGCCTCTGGCACCAGTCATGCATGCCAGCCAAACTCCAATTACTTTAAGTCAAAAATTACCTGTATCCCCAGAATGAGCAAAATCACCCCCTTCTCTCCATGATGGCCTTTTTTTTTTTTTTTTTTTTTCATTTGGTCTGGTTTGGGTTTTAAAATAGGATCTCATTATATAGTCCATATTAGCCTCAAACTTGTGATCCTTATACCTTAGCCTCCCTAGTAGCTTGGATTACAAGCATAGGCCAGCGTGCCCAGCTTCCATGATGGTCTTGAGGGGAAGGGTGGTTAACAGAGAATGTCATGAGTTCCATCCCCTCCTACACACTCCATTGGCTGACTCTTCTGCCTTGGAAGGTGGCTGTCACCACCCTGTCCTCATTCCCTCTCACCTAGCCTGTTACATCAGCCTGATCTCCCTACTATGCTGCTCCTCTCTGCCTCACTTTTCTCTCCCATCACTATCCTGGTGAGAAACCTCTATGGAGTCCCCAGTTCCGACCATAGCAGGCCCAAACTCTCTGGACTGTGGTATTAGGCTTTCTTTCTGGTTGATTTCTCCCTGTGTTAGCTAGCTTGTGTGTCACTGTGGCAAAATACCTGACAGACCAGCTTGAAGAGGAGGATAGGTTTATGCGGCTCATGGGTCAAAAGATTACAGTCCGTAATGTCATGGAAGCATGGCAGAGCCCCCGGCAGCAGGGTCTGTGGTAGAGGACTTCACATCATTGCCTCAGAAAGCAGAGAGATCAACTGGAACCAGGGGCTCATATAAAACTTGCAAAGGCCCACCACACAATGACCTACTTCTGCCAGCTAGGTCTTACCTCCCAAAGTTTCAGAGCCTCCATAAACAGCACTCCCTCCCAGGGACCAAGCATTTAAACAAATGACCTTTGGGGAACATTTTAGATTCAAACCATAACATTCTTCCCCTGGCCCCCAAATGTTCATGGCCATCTCATAATGCAAAATGCATTCAGTCCAATTTTAAGACTCCCCAAAGTCTTAACAGTGTCTACTTTGTTCAAAAGTGAGAGACTCAAGGCAAACTCTTAGCTGTGAACCCCTGAAACAAACAAACAAAAACCCTTACATACTTCCAACATACAAAGGCACAGAAAAGGAAAGATTGGTTCAAATAAGACTGAAATCCAGCAAGGCACACAAACTCTGCAGCTCCATGCCTGGCATCTGGCATGTGTGACATCATTTGTGTTCCGATAGGTGTGGACAGTTCTGCCCCTGTGGTCTTGCCATATGCAGCACACATGGCCCTCGTAGGCTGGCTCCACTTGTTGCTGATAGCCTTCTTCAACAGATGTTTGATGTTGCTAGCATCACCAACATCCTGAGGTTTCCACTGCAGCTTAGGCTCCACCCTCCAGGCTTCAGGCACCAGCCCTTCAGGGGCTCTCTGCAGGGAGAGACGTTGCCTGGCCATTGCCAGGTACATTGCAGGGTACACATTGCCTGGTCTCGCAGGCTATTTACTGGAACTCTGGTGGCAGCTGCTATAAACTATAACTTGTGCATTTTTCATGCCTGCAAACCCATCACCCTGTGGATGATGCCAGGGTCTGCTGCCAGCTTGAGCAGTAGCTGGGCCCCTTTTAACCTCACCTGCAGTGGTGGCCTTTATGTGCCTGAGCTGAGAAACCACTTCTCTAGGTGAACACATTTCAGCAGGGCACCCAGGAGCCATTTGCTTCTCAGACACTCTCCAAAGGAAACTCTATTCAAATTATAAGTTTCCAGTTTCAAACTCTACAGCCTGAGATAGGAGAGATCTGGCCAATTCCCATTCTGCCCCTGGGGCATTCCTCCTATTATTCCATTATTCCATATAGTGCAGGCTTCTCTTCAATGGCACTTACCTCTCTAACAACCACAGCCTCATTGCCTGGATTTGCTTTGTCCACAACTTCTTATTTATTTATTTATTTGCAGTACTGGAGAGCTGAACCCAGGACCTCATGCATACTTTGCAAGTGTTCTACCACTGAGCTGCACCCTCATCCCCTTTTCAAAATTTTTTAAATCTTGGGACAGGGTCTTGCTAAGTTACACAGGCTGCCTCTGGCCTTGAATTTGCAATCTGCCTGCCTCTGCCTCCTGAGCTGCTGAGATTACAGGCATGCACCACTGTACTCAGTCTTGTCCACAACTTTAAACACATAGCTTTTCTCCTCACCAAACTGCCTGTTTTTCAAATCATGTGTTCTGCTTTTTGCTCTTGTTTTCCCCCATCAAAATCTAGCTAAAAGTGTCCAGTAATGAACAACACACAGCCTCAATATTATGCCTTTTTGATATTCTTCCAAGTTAATCAGTCCACTGCTTTTAAATTCAGCCTTCCTCACGTCTTTAGGACACAGACAAACCACAGACCAACTCTTTGCCTGAGTGTCACATGAATGGCTTCTAGTCCAATTCCCAAAAGTGTCCTAATCTCCCTCTGAAACCATGTGAGCCCCTGCTTTACTGTCTTCATTTCTATCAGTGTTTGGTATTCCTGACTCACCAGAATTGCCCCTCAGGCTCTGCTTACGACACTCAAGGGCTTCTCTCGCCCACATTTCCAGGCCCTTACAACGTGTGCAAACAGGTTCCAATGGCTTAAGAACCACGTGGTCCCAGGCTTCCACACACAGCAATGACGCCACTCTCTGGTATCAGTTTTCTGAATCAGTTAGCTTGTGTATCACAGTGGCAAAATACCTGACCGACCAATTTCAAACCATAACACTTCCCATTTCTCTATCCTACCCTCTCTACTCCCCAGCCAAATCCCCTGTTCCTTGGACTTTGCCTCAATTCCCCGGTGCCCATGAGCATTGCTAATGCTCTTCCCTCTGTTGCCCACTCCTGCCTATTCCTAAGACCACCTCTTCTAAGAAACTTTCACTGTCCTGCAGGCCCAGCAACATCTGCCCCTCTCTGCAGAAACCCAGATCATCAGGCAGGCACCATCTATATGCACACGTCCAGCTCTGTGAGGGCACAAGGATGCAAAGGCCTGCTCATTTCTGTGTTCCTTATAGCACAGGTCTGCCACCCAACAAGTGCTTGTTCAGTTGAAATCAAAATAATCTACGGTCTTGAGGCAGCCGGGGGTGTGGCACCCACAAGGTGAGAGACTGGGGAGCCCAAAATACTCCTTGAGATAGAGCCATCAAATTCTGGTGCGAGCTAAAATTATGAAACTGCACCTTTACCAGTGTGTTTGCCCTTGGTAAACTCAACTCCCCCAGCAGACACAGATTTTCCTAACCAGCCACCGCAAGCCAGGAACCGCTTCAGAAATTACTGTCATGAACGTTGGCTTTGCCGTGCGCCAGTTTCTCCCCTCTTGGGAACTGAAGTGTGTTGACCCACTGAGGGTCTCTGACGCCCCTCCATTGCCCGAGAGCAGCTGTCATAGCTGGCATGGTCGCCCCCCCACAGCCGAGTTGCTTCGGCTCTTGTGGATCTCTCCACGCTATGCGAATGGAGACCCCTGGCAATTCAGGCTCCATCTTGTTTTTGAGGGCTGGGATTTAGCTCAGTTGGTAGAGTGCTGTGCTGCAGTCTCTGAGGTCCCGAGTTCAATTCCCAGCACCGCAAAAGGGCCTGGCAATCCACTCCCAAGGCAATCCCGAAACAGTCAGCCATTGAAAACCCTATGAGGGTCGCTATGAGTCGGACTCGACTCAAAGGCACCTAACAACAACTTGTTTTTGAAGTTAGAAGAATGACTAGCCCAGCTGAGCTTAGAAACACAGTCTTTGCCTTGTTGTTGAGGAATCTTTCGCTCTCCTCGCAACCCAGCAGCCTCCGGGAGTCACAAACTGCTCCTTTCAGAAGTCGACCCCAAAAAACCCCCCTGCCTTGGGCAGGATGAAAGTCAACTTGTTATTTTACAGAAGGCCTGGGAGGCAGGTTGTCCTATGATCAGAGTGGCACTTGGGGGGAATTCTGCGAAGTGAAAGGGCAGCCTCCAAATCTGAGGTTGGGAGCCCCTCCCCAAATGTGACCCTGGTCTGCTCCAGGCGAAGTGGTCACATGCTCTTAAAGACTTTCTCTGGCAACAGCTGCGCCGTCTAGCAGCTACTGACCCCTGGCCTCCCTCTGGGGCGATGACATAGGACTTGTACAGACAGGGATCCGAGGAAGAGGCCTTGGGGAGAGTCCCTCCCCTCCTTCACTGGAAGAGGAAAGTTTTCTCTCAGGAGAGTTTATGGTCCTGTGGGAACAGGAGAGCTGGCCTGGGCACACTCTTCTTTTCACTGCTGTGTGAATTTGTGTAAACATAAAGAAACATATACCAAAGCTTGCTTTATCATTGTGTGATTCGCTCCTGGACCTCAGGGTTTCCTGATGGCCACAGGCAGTTTTGGGGTTGATTTTCTTTTTCTTTCTTTCTTTCTTTCTTTCTTTCTTTCTTTCTTTCTTTTTTTGTAACTGGAGTATGATCAAACATAAGAGTCCAAATCATACATGTACCACTCACTGAATTCTCACAAGATGAGGGAGCTGCATCACCCATCCCCATATCAAAAAACACAGGGCTCAAAGTTCCCCTCATTTCTTTTTCCAGTAAGCCCCTACCCTGACCAGCGGCACTATGGATTAGTTTTGCCTATCTTCATACCCTCAGGAAATGGGAACACACAGTAGTCGGGCTACTTTCACTTAATTTTATGTTTCTGAACTTCATCCATATTATATGTGGTTATAGTTTCTCACATTCATTTCTAATTCATTCTCTTATTAAATTAGATGGTCCCAAAAATGGCAGGTCAAGTTCCCTTAGATGGTGAAAATTATGTCCTTAATGTATCGCTTGACCAGAAGTTGAGCTACCCTAGGACTTCAGGTGTGAAAGTTCTGTGGAACAGGCAGGGTGCAGGTTACTCATATCTGTATGTCCTGTGAGTACTGGAGGCAGCAGCTAAGCCAGGCTTCTCTGCTAGGAAAATAAACACAGGCTTTGCTTCTAGCCAGAAGGGCTAGAGGCGGAGGGGGCTGAGATTCTCTGTGCAGAGGAGTCCCCTGGATGAATGGAACTTCTTGATTCATTTGGCAAGGAGTACCAAAGTTTCTGGGAGTCGCAAGCAGCCACCGATGACACCTAACAACAATAACTTATTCTCCAGGAGGATAAAAACAGTGTCTTTCAAACCAGAGTATTAAACACAAAGGGGCAAGATAGCCCAGTCCTCCTGAGTCTTGACTGACAAGGAAGGCTGCCTCCTCTTTGAACAGATACTACTCTTCAGGCGATGAGGGGGTGGTGAGGTAGAAGGGACTGGGAGAGGGAGGGAGCACATCAGGTGAAAAGTTTTCTCATTTAGTGGCTAGAGGCAAAGATTCCACTGAGCTAAGCTCTGTGATGAAAGGGGAGCAGAGAATGACAGCCTGTCAGGGTTAGGGTTGGGGGAAGGGAGGCTTGGTGGAGGGCAGGATGGACCACCAGCGTACACCTCCACGCTATGCTTCCCCCTGTATTCCCTGTATTCTGCCATTTGTTCAGGCCTCAGAAGCCCACATCTCCTACTGACTCAGACCCCCGCCCCCCCAAGTACAAGGCTCTGCAAACCATTTCACTTCTGTTATCTCATGGGATTCTCCTGACAGCCATTTGGGGCAGGTACTATTATCATGCCCATTTTACAGATGGGCAAACTGAGACTCACTCTGATTGACTGGCCCAGGGTCTCTTGGTTTCTACCATGTGTGCTCAATCTCGTAAATACCATGGCAGAAGTCAAATACCTAGTAATAGTGGAAGCATTGAATTGGAAAACAAAGTGCTGGGCCAGTAGTGGGGACAGGACTAGCGAGCTGAGACCAGGGGACAGAAGGGACACAGGAGCTGGTGAGGAGCTGATCCCCAAGAAGGCCAGCAGAAGAGGACTGATCAGAGGAGGGCAGGAACTCAGGGCTCAGGGCAACTCCAGCTCAGTATCAGCAGAAGGAAGATGGTCAGGAAGGCAGGGAATGCCAGGAGTGCTACTCACCAGCGTCTGCAAGCACCCTCTTGTTCCCACAGAAGGGTAAGAATTCAAGCTTGCATTAAAATACTATTCTTGGGCTACATTGTCTCCCTTTCCTCTTTCCTTGTTTATTTTCTCCATAGCCCTTCTCACCATCTAACAAGTTACATAGGTCAGTAGTTTATGCCTTTCTTTCCCATGAAAGCCTGGTAGGATGTAAGCTCTTTAAGAACAGGGAGTTTTTTTCTCTGTCCACTTGTAAATCCCCAGCACCTACAGCAATGTTCCGTACTTAGTAAGCATTCAATAAATAGTTGTTGAATGAATAAGTATGGAACATTTGGTTTCATGATAGGGTCTCCCAGGCTGTGTGGCTTCCCTGTGAGCTGATTCTGTTTGCAGCACAGTGACCTCCCCTGTCATTTGGGAATCAATCCCTCCGTTACGATTTCTGCAGCAGGAACAAGCAAGGCAAGGATGGATGGGGACCCTCACATTAAAATCAGATGCTGAGACTTGCAAAGCGTTCAAGCGCGAGACCTTGGGTTCAATCCCCAGTACCGGAAAAAAAAAAAAAATCAGATGCTGGGCGTGCTATTCATGCTCAGCCATGAACAACGGCAAGAGTCAGAAAAGCAAAGGACATGGTGCCTGCGAACAAATATAGATATTGTTCATTCTTCATTAAAGTTGATTAAAAGAAAAACAAGACAAACAGCAGAAATGGACTCTCCTCCCTCCTCTGCAAAGCTTGGGATTCCAGAGGCCCCTGGGGACTCGACTCTGATTCTGTTTTAAGGAGGAAAGGAATAAAGAACTATCAGAAGGAAAAAAGAGAAATTAAAGAGACTCCCATTCTCTAGATCCTCATATTTGTAATCTGCAGTGAGGCCTCCAAGCAATCAGACGCCACAACTTTTACTTTTAAACAGCTTTCAACTCTGAAGAAAGTGCTGAAGTCACATCTAAGGTCAATGGAACTATTTGCTCTAGGGAAATTTACCTGCAGTGGGGGGAAGGTTCCATCTTCCAGGGTATCTATTTAAAAAGTCTTTGGCATCAAAGTCATCCCGCGAAGCCCTCTGACTTCTGAGTGAAGCCAAGCGGCGTTTGTGGCCTGAAGTTTGATGGACAGGATGTTGGCTTTACGTTAAACACATGTAGCAGCATGAATGCGCCTCATGTGCAGTGTGCTCACTTCATTCAAATCCAGGATGTGCCCAGCAGGTTTCTGCTCAGAGCACAGTCACTTTTTAAAACCAGGAGAGATCTTCCCAGCTGTCTCCATGCTCCAGGCTGCCTGAGAAAACTCAACGTGAATCGCAACAGTCTACCTTAAGACGTCACATCCAAGAATGTCATGGATTCTGGGATATACTCCGGATTTCACCACGTTCAGGGCAAAAGACACAACCAGATTAAAATATGTCTTGATTGTAAGATGTCTTTGGATTCTAGGAATCTTTAGATTTTAATAAAGAATGTGTCTTTGCCAGGTGTGATGGCGCACATCTGTAGTTCCAGCATTCAAGAGGCAGACGCAGGAGGATTGTCAGTGAATTCCAGACCAGCCTGGGCTACACAGCGAGACCCTGTCTCAAAAAACCAAAAGCCAACCAACCAAACAAAAACAAAAAAAGTGTTCTTTATTAGAAGGAACCGTGACATTAGTCCCCATTTTCAGATGCACAAGAAACACTTAAAAGGATTTAGTGATGCAACTCTAAAAACTCTCCATTCTCTTCATCAGCACACAGCCCCACTTGCTATTCCTGAAGTGCCGACCATAGTATGTCTAAGGGTGGGGGTGAAACCTCACCCTTAATGGTTCTGATGGAAATGGGGAGGAAGGGGAAGGTGGCCCTACGGAGGGTTATATGCCCTCCCTTGAAGGTGAACCCATCTGTTTTTGACCACAGTATGTTCTCTGCATGGGAGAAGGACGTGGCAACCCACTCCCAAGGCAATCCCGAAACAGTCAGCCATTGAAACCCTACCAGGGTCGCTATGAGTCGGACACGACTCGACGGCACCTAACAAAAACTAACAACATGTCCTCTGCAGGAACTGGGAAGACAGCCTTGTGCAGAATTCCTGAAAACCCTACTTTTCAAATGAGGATTCCCCCAGATGTGGAAGGCATTTCTAGGGTAGGGAAGCTGCAAGACAGGGGCTGATCAGGACCAAAAGATCATTCACACTGATGGGGAGCCCATGGTAAGACATGATGTGGGTAAAGGGGGAAGGGAGATGGCCATTCTGTCTCTTCATGCATTCATTCACCAAACAGTTAGTGCTGCCCATTCAGTACCATCTTCTCTGCAGGCTGCAGAGAAAATGGATCAATAGAGCTAGATGTGATGCTGCATGCCTGTTATCCCAGTGACTCAGAAGGCTGAGGCAGGAGGATCACAGCTCTGAGACCAGAGGCAGCCTACACAACTTAGTGAGACCCTGTCTCAAAATGGAAAATAAAAAAGGAGCCGGGAGGAGGCAGCTCTGTGGCAGAGCATTTGCTCAGCATGTATAAAGCCCCAAGTTCAGTTCTCCAGTACTGAACAACAACAATGAAAAAGACCAATAAAACAGTTCCTGCCCTTGGGAACACAGAAGTAAAAACAGGTAGCTGTTCATTATCTATTAATTTGACACATGTATTAAGTACTAAGTGTTGTAGAAATAGAAGTCAGACTAGTTCTCATCCGTATGAAGTTTACAGACTCGCGGTGAGAGACAGATACAAAACACACAATTGCATAAGTAATTACCACTGTCATCACTACAAAGAAGTGTACAGTGCCACAAGTCAATTACAAGGGACAGTGCTGGCCAATCAGCAGGAAAACTGGAGAGAGCAGACTAGGAAGAAAATTAATGTGCGAAGGAGACCTGAGGCAACCCATGGGCCCAGTGGGTGTCAGCGGGGCTCAGGTCAGAGGGAGGTGAGATGCCCCTGGGCGCTGAGCCTACCTGGGAGCTGGAGGGGTGAGACAAGGGGAGAGGGACAGCAGGCCTCTCTGGCAAGTGAGAAATGCCTGCATGGAAATAGATGGGGGCGCTTGAGGCTATTCTTGCTCCCTTGCTTTCTTGCTGATAAAGAGTATTTCTTGAAACAAAGACCACTACAGGAAAAGTTTCTATCTTAAACAGAAATGGAACCCAAGGACATATAGAAAAATACTATATAGTAAAAGATAGAGAAGACTTGGATGGGAAACTTAGATAGGAAGGGGGCAGGGGGGAAACATAGAGGAGGGTAAGGGGTAACCTATATGAATAATGCTTATCAAATTGCATATATGAAAATTGTCACAACGAAAAGCATGTCAAAATGAATCACATTATGATGTACATTAAAAATTTCTAA
>VMDO01022551.1:5149-33401 GCA_007922755.1 Pedetes capensis | reverse complement strand
AAAAAAAAAATTCCAATGATATACTTCACAGAAATAGAAAAAATAATTCCAAAAGTCATATGAAAGCAAAAAAGACCCTGAATAGCCAAAGCAATCCTGAGTTGATTGAGCTATGCAGGAGGCATCATAATACTGACATCAAATTATATTATTTGGCCATAGTAACAAAAGATATTGATATTGGCACAAAAAATAGGCATGAAGATCAATGGAATAGGATAGAAGATCCAGAAATAAACTCACACAGCTGCAGCCACCTGATCTTTGACAAAGGTGCCAAAAACATATATTGGAGAAAAGATAGCCTCTTCAACAACTAGTTCTGGGAAAACTGGACAACCACATGTAGAAGAATGAAAGTAGATAAATTTCTCTCACACTATACAAAAATCAATGCAAAACAGAACAAAGATCTTAATGTAAAAACAGAAACTTTAAAACAACTAGAAAAAAATGTAGGGAACACTCTTCAACACACAGGTATCAGGCAAGTACCTTCTTAAAAGGATTCCAATACCACAGGATATAATACCAAGAATTGATAAGTGAGATTACATTAAATTTAAATGCTTTTGCACAGCAATGAAAATAATAAAGTAAAAGGAGAGCCCACAAAATGGGAGAAAAACTTTGCCAACTATACATCTGACAGAGGATTAATATCTAGGATATATAAAGAACTCAAAAAATTGTTGTTGTTGTTGTTGTTGTTGTTGTTAGGTGCTGTCGAGTCAGTATCCAACTCATAGCAACCCTCATAGGGTTTTCAATGGCTGAGTGCTTCAGGATTGCCTTAGGAGTGGATTGCCAGGTCCTTCTCCCATTTATGCGGTGCTGGGAATTGAACTCAGGTCCTCAGAGACTGCAGCGCAGCGCTCTACCCACTGAGCTAAATCCCAGCCCCTCAAAAAATTAAGTACCACCAAAATAATCCAATCAATAAATGGGTAATGGAACCGAACAGACAGTCCTCAAAAGCAGAAATATGAATGGTCAATAAATACATAAAAAAGTGTTCAGCATCCTTAGTTATCAGGGAAATGCAAATCACAACTACTCTGAGATTCTATCTCACCCCAGTCAGAATGTCTAGCATCAACAAAACAAACAACAACAAATGCCAGTGAGGATGCGAGGGGGAAAGGAATGCTTTTACCTTGCTGGTGAGACTGTAAATTAGTACAGCCATTATAGAAATCATTATCTCAGAAAACTAAAAATAGAACTACCATATGATCCAGCTATACCATTCCTGGATATATACCCCCAAAAAGCTAAGTCATCGTACCTTAGAAACACCTGCATTTCCATGTTAATTGCAGTATTATTTACAATTACCAGGATATGGAATCAGATGTCCATCAATAGATTAATGGATTTTTTTTTTCTGGTACTGGGGGTTGAGCCCAGGCCTTGTGCTTGCATGCTCTGCAAGTGCTGGACCACTGAGCTGTACCTCCAGCCCCTTTATTTTTATTTTTATTTTTATTTTTTATACTTTTCTGAGACAGGGTCTTGCCAAATTATGCAGACTGCCTCTGGTCTCGAACGTGCAATCCTCTTGTTACCACCTCCCAAACCGCTGGGATTACAGGCATGTGCCACTGCACCCGGCTTGATTAATGGATTTTTTATATATACACAACGGAATACTATTTAGCTGTAAAGAAGAGAAAAAAACCACATCATATGCAGGGAAATGGATGAACTGAAGATCATTATTTTAGGTGAAATAAACCAGACTTAGAGAAATACCAATATTTTCATTCATATGTAGAAACTAGATCTATGTTAAAAGAAATATATATTGTTGTTTTTAAGTGCTATTGAGTAGGGTCCGACTCATAGTGACCCTGATAGGGGCTTTCAATGGCTGAGTGTTTCAGGATTGCTTCAGGAGTGGATTGCTACATCCTTCTCCCATTTTTGCAGTGCTGGGGATTGAACCTGGAGCCTCAGAGAATGTAGAGCAGCACTCTACCAACTGAGCTAAACTCCAGTCTGTGTGTAGGTGTGCGTGTGTGTGTGTGTGTGTGTGTGTGTGTGTGTGTGTGATGGGACAGGGAGCCACATGGAGGCTAATGAGTGACAGGACAAGTGCAAAGTAAATGATGCAATTGCATGAAAATCCCATAATGAAACTCATTATACTATATGCAAATTAAATTTAAAAATTAAAATTAATTTTAAACAATTTTAAAAATAATAAAAGAAATTTTGGCTCTGTCTCCACAGGACGTATTGAAGTGGGGCTGGAGCAATTTGCAATTAGACATTCTCATTTGCATTTTGCTTAC
This sequence comes from Pedetes capensis, assembly GCA_007922755.1. Classification (NCBI taxonomy): domain Eukaryota; kingdom Metazoa; phylum Chordata; class Mammalia; order Rodentia; family Pedetidae; genus Pedetes; species Pedetes capensis. The sequence continues at coordinate 31,104 of VMDO01022551.1, read as the reverse complement.
TAACTGCTATTTAGAGAAGGGCTTTAGATATGCTGGCTGCTGAGTGTCGGAGCAGGACCTGCTGCTCTCCACAGCCCTGAAGCCAGAAGGGAATTCGGCAGAGTCATCATTTCAATACTTAGAGAAAACACCCCAAACACAGATCTTCCATTTCATCTCTGTTTTTTTAATAGTAGTAATGTTTTATCTTTCCCCATGGCTGTATATTGTAGCAGACATTGTTATTTATGTGTTTTCTGCACGATCATAGACAAAACATTCAACCTATGTCTTCCTTTTTTTTTTTTTATCAGTAAAATGGAGTTAGACTGTGATCTTCACAGGGTTGAACAGATGATGTGAGATAATGTTTATACTCCAGTGAGGCAGGCAGATGCCGACAAAAGAGACTAGTAAGTGTTTGGATGTCACTATGACACACAATGAAAAGGGGAAACTCAGGGTATTATTAGAGTGACTAATGGGAACCCAAGTTGGTTTGAAGTACCAGGGGGGCTTTCCATCTTCAGAGAGATGTATTAAAAATAATGTCATTATCATGTCCAGTTAGGAAAAAATAAAGTGAGGGTCTTGACATTTTTGCAAAAGCTTAGATTTGGAATCTTCTTTTTTCTTTTGGTAAAGGAAATAAATAAGAACCTGTGGTTAACTAATACATGCTTTCTTGTTTTCTTTTAGTGTTCTAAATATGATGATTAAGAAAAAATGTTAGTTAGTTAGGTGCCATCGAGTCGGTATCCGACTCATAGTGACCCTCATAGGGTTTTCAATGGCTGACTGTTTCGGGATTGCCTTGGGAGTGGATTGCCAGGTCCTTCTCCCATTTTTGTGGTGCTGGGAATTGAACTCAGGACCTCCGAGACTGCAGCGCAGCGCTCTACCAACTGAGCTAAATCCCAGCCCAAGAAATATGTAGGAAATATAGGAAATGAATAAATTAGTCGCAGGCTGCTACTTCTACTGCAGGACTCTCAGCAATGGCACTGCTCCCATTTTGGGTCAGATCATCGTCATGGGGGCATTTCCTGTACAATGTAGAATGCTCATCACCATCTCTGCTCTTTACCTTTCCCCACTGTTTCATCAAAACTGTCCCCACACATCACCAAATGTCCCCTAGTACAGGCCTCCCCAACCCCAGGACTGCAGACCAATACCATCTGTGTTTCCATCTGTATTTCTAGCCCTCTTCATCCCTCACATTACCTCCTGTAAGAATAGGATCCTCTGCCCCAGTCCACGGAAAAATTGTCTTCCATGAAACTGGACTCTGGTACCCAAAAGGTTGGGGACTGGTCCCCTAGTAAACAAAATCATCCCCAATTTAGAACCACTGTTCGAGTGAATTTATCTTTAAGTCACATAGCACTCGGTGTAGAAAAGCCAGTAATAAATAGTTCCCCATGTTTAATGACAAGAGAGACTATATCATAACAAACAAGCAAAAACAAAAACAAAGTCAACCTGAGCCTTGGTTGGAGCCTGGGGTAGGTTGTTTAGCATGATAAATTCTGCCTCCTGTCAACTCCAGCAAGCTGAGACCACATTGCCCAGACTTCCCATTCCTCAGTGGCTCCCGGTAGCGCTGAACAAAACAGAAATCTATGCAGGTGTTGGGGTGTTGGGGGCAGATGTGAAGAAATAGCCACTACTCTCAGAAGGGCTTAGGGTCTGCTCAGGGATGGACAGATGCAGAAAGGGCACAGGTGGCTCCACCTTGTCCTCACTCCCACTCCTTGGCCAGCACTTCTTCCCATTGGCTGGTCCTGCTAACCAGTCATGGCCCCAGCTCGCCAACCTGATTATGGAAATGCAGCAGAGTTTGCTGTGCAATGGCAACAACTCTCTGCAACAACTGGACATGTTTGTCTTATCAGATTTCCTGCAAGCTCAGATTGTCCACAAAACATTCCTCCCAGAAGGCTAGCTGGGACTTGTTCTCTGACCTCTTGACTCTCTCCTCCACAGCTTCTATGCCCACCTCCTCCCACAACTTGTTCTTGTTGTTGTTAGGTGCTGTTGAGTCAGGTCTAACTCATAACGACCCTCATAGTGTCTTAAATAGCTGATTGCTTCACAACTGGGCAATGTGAAATTCCTTTAACAATTCTTATCCCTTATTCCATAACACACACTGTAGGTGAGTGACTGATGTTTGATGACATCCCTCTGTGCCTTCCTTCCCCAGAATTAGCATTTTGGAAGCCACTGCTACGTAAGACACTGTGAGTCATACCCATCCCAAAGGAGAGCGCTGGAACATGAATCATAATCAAGACAGAGGCTGAAACAGGGCAAGCAGTCAACTTCCTTCCTAATTTAATAGGCAGTAATACATTTATCTGTCCTCTAAGAGCAGGCCTGTTTTAAGAGTTCAATTTGTTTGGCTTGCACTGAAGGACTGTAGATGAGGAGAAAATGAACTCTTTCTAAGGCTGAAAGAATAAGGCTTCCCCATGAGCAGCCCAGGCTTAGGACTTCAGCTGTGATGGTAAGATCAGCAGAGCGGGACCCACCACCTCCCTCCTGAAAGTGGGCGACCACACATCAACCCTAGTATTTGCCATTTTCGATCCATTTCCCCAGAAGCAAGAGAAAAAGGCCAGGGCAAGTTGTTTATGTAAGAGATGATTGAAGGAGACACTAATGGAGGAGAGGGGATGACAGGCAGGACAAGGCTGACAGCCAATATAGGGTTTGTTATTAAGCATGAGTGTCATGGGTTGCAGTAGCTCAATATCACTGGGCACTCTGGGAGCTAGTGAAGAAGGCATTGAGTTATCTCACCTGAGTCTTGGGGAGAAAGAGTGTTAACACTTCCCATGCACTTTGAACCTGTTCTGCACCAGGCGGAAGACCCCAGCAGCCAGAGATGCTGACGCTGGCAGCTGGCAGCTGGCCTGCATGCATTAAAATGGTACGGCCCAAGGGAACATGCAGAGAGGCACTAACAGCATCTGGTACCCTCTGAAGCCCCAGGATTTGTGCATATGGTTCAATATTCCGACAGAAACCAGGTCTTAGAGAAAGAGCGTTCATTTTTTAAATTGTCTTTTGTATCTTGTCTGTAATTTCTTAGGAAGTGGTGGTAACCACTGTCTTTGAATTCTCAGCCCTTCCCACAGAAGTATTCCAAACTCATATTTCTCTGATTAAATTAAGGCACTGTATGTATTTGCTCAATTTATTTATTATTTTTCTTTGTTTTGTATCATTTTCTGCCTTGATGGTTCTGCCTCTCTTGCTTCTTCTTTTGGTCAAAGGTGTACCATCGGGCCACAGGAAAGAGGCTGTTGTTGAAAGTTTTACAAAGTCAAAGTGTCTCAGGCTTTGTGTTGCAATAACAGAAAACTGAGGCTGGGTAATATATAAAGGAAAGAGGTTTATTTGATTCGCAGTGCTGGTGGCTGCAAATGCCAAATGGCATGGCACTGACTTCTGATGAGAGCCCCCTGCCTGTGTCCCAGCACAGCAGGGAAGTAGAATGGGGAGCAGGCACGTGGGAAGACACCAAGCACCTTGGATAGCCTTGCTTTATAACAACCTGCTCTTGTGGGAATCAATCCAGGCCCATGAGACTTAACTCACTCCCAAGGGATGGGCATGAGTAACCCCCTAAGAGTGGTCATAACTCAGTCAACTCCCTCTAGGACTCACCTCTCAGAGGTCCTCCCATCTCTCAATCCCACCACACCCAAGCTCCCAGCATGTGGACCTTTGGGAGACAAGTCATATCCAAATCCTAGCGTGAAATTTGATTAGCAGTGCCCTTTGGGTGTGAATTGTGGCTATTAGGAACACTGATCTCACACCCTTCTGAACTACAGGAGGACATACCTCTACCTATACCTGGACATAAGGGAACATCATAGAAAAATGGCCCTCCATGCCCTTCCTCATAATGCGAATTGGCTATTTGATAGAATAAATGAAAGGAGTACAAGAATACTATTGCACATTCTTTTCTGCAGGAAGTGCCTTATGCTTGTGAGTCTCTTTTATGAGGAGAAGAAGAAAAAGAAGAAAGAAGGAGGAGGAGGAGGAGGAAGAGGAGGAGCAGCAGCAGAAACAGAAGAAGCAGAAGCAACAGCAAGGGCATGGCTCAAGGGTTTGTTTGGTAGCCTAACTGTGCGTCCTGGGACTGGTTCTGGTGAAGCCTTGGAGGTTCCTATGTGCCCAGGTTTGCTCTGACTTGTTGTTGTTAGGTGCTGTCGAGTCAGTATCCTACTCATAGCGACCCTCATAGGGTTTTCAATGGCTGACTGTTTCGGGATTGCCTTGGGAGTGGATTGCCAGGCCCTTCTCCCATTTTTGCGGTGCTGGGAATTGAACTTGGGACCTCAGAGACTGCAGCGCAGCACTCTACCCACTGAGCTAAATCCCAGCCCTTGCTCTGACTAGGGATGTTCAAATGGGAAAAGGATGTGCCAATCCACTCCTGACGCAATCCCAAAACAACCCGCCGTTGAAAACCCTGTAAGGGTTGCTATGAGTCGGACACAACTTGACAGCACCTATCAACAATAACAACAACAACAACAACAGGAATGTTCAAAGGAACCCAGGGGAAAGACTAAACTAAGAACAAAATGCACCTGTGACTGGAATGTCTCTCAATACACAGCTAAGGCAAGAGAGAGAGAGAGAGGTATGGGAGAAGGAAGAAGACGGGGAAAGAGAATAAAGAATGAATAGATGGATCTAAGTGCTTCCATCTACTCAGCCTTGTGAGATGGTGTCATCTTAGTTTGGAGATGATATTTCTAAAACTCAGAGAGGTTAGGTTAAATCACCTTTTCTAGGGTAACTTAGAGAGTCAGTGCCAAAGCTCAAATTCAAACCCAGTTCTGACTTACCTCTTACAAATACTTTTTAACAATACTATTTTCCACTTTTCAACCCAACCCAAGTTTAACACTTGGCAGACAGGCAATGGGCGGCTCCCTACAGACGTGAGGAGAACCCAGTAAATGCAATTCCCCAAGTGACACCAACCTGTGCATTCACATTATTAACAACAACTAAATAGCACGCGCCTGAAGTTGTAGCACTGTGGCATCCAATCCCGTCCAATCTTGGAAGCTAAGCAGGGTCAGGCCTGGTTACTACTTGGAAGGGAGACCCCTGGGAAGACCAGATACTGTAGGCTTGGAAGAAGGACCAGGCAACCTGCTCCCAAAAATTAATCTGCCATTGAAACCCTATGAATAGCAGAGAAGCACTGACAAAGTGTTTCACCTGTTGTACATAGGGTTGCTATGAGTCAGATACCAACTCGATGGCACCTAACAACAACAAATAGCATGGAGCAATTGAGAAATTACTATATGCTACACATGATGCTGCCTCTTAATGTTCAGAATGAAGGTCTCAACCCTAGTAGCATATTCAGAATTACCTGAAGAGCATTTATTTATTATTTAGTGGGGTTTTTTCTTTGGTTGTTTTGGTTTTGGTTTGTTTTCTTTCTTTCTTTCTTTCCTTTTTTTTTTTTTTTTTTTTTTTTTTTTTTTTTTTTTTTTTTTTTTTTTGGTACTGAGGGTTGAACATAGGGCCTCACACTTGCATGCTTTGCAAGTGCTATACCACTGAGCTGCACCCTCAGCCCATTCTTCTACTTTTTGAGACAGGGTCTCGCTAAATTATGCAGACTACCTCTGGTCTCAAACTTGCAATCCTCCTGGCTCCACCTCCCGAGTTGCTGGGATTACAAGTGTGTGCCACCATGCCCAGCTGGTTTTGTTTTCTTTCTTTTTGTTTTTGAGACCATGTCTCACTCATCAGCTCAGGCTGGCCTGGAACTCACTATATAGCCTAGGCTGGCCTCAGACTCTCCATCCTCAAGCCTCTGACTTCCAAATGCTGTGTTACAGGCACGCACCACCATGCCCAGGCTTGGGAAGTTTTTAAACAAATAAACATCTGGTCCCACTCTGAATCAATTACATTAGAGTTTCTCAGGGTTGCAGCATGACATCAGTATATTTTTAAAACTCCCCAGGTGGTTGCAAGGAACAACCAGGGTTAAGAACGATCACTTAGAATAATGGCTCCCGAATGCTGGCCTGCACAGAATGCCCTGGAGGGTTGGTAACACATATCCGGCCTTCACGCTCAGAATTTATGATTCTGTGGATCTGGGGTAGGAACTGCAATTTTGTATTTATAACAGGCTTCCAAGTGATGTTGATGCTGTTTGTGGACTTCACTTTGAGAAATACTGATTTCGAACAACTTTGACAATGATGTTATAGCCATTCCCATGTTATTGTTGTTGTTGTTGATAGGTGCTGTTGAGTCAGTGTCTGACTTATAGCGACCCTACATACAATAGAGGAAACAGTATTGATAGTGCTTCTCTGCTATTCATAGGGTTTCAATGGCAGATTGGTTTTTGGGAGTGGGCTACCAGGTCCATCTCCCAAGCCTACAGCCCCTGGTTTTCCCAGGTGATCTCCCATCCAAGTACTAACCACTCGTGACCCAGCTTAGCTTCTGAGATCTGATGGGATCAGACACCACCGTGGTATGGATGCAGGCATTCCCATCTTACATGTATGTAAACTGAGTCTTGGTCATGATGCAGCCAGAACTTGCCCATGAACTATGATCCATAACTTGAAAATCTACTCTCTATTGCTTCATCTTGTGCACAAGTTGTTTATGCCTGACTTTGCCAAATGCTTCATTGAAAAGCAGCTACATCCAGTTCCCATCCTTGTGTGAAAATCTGCCCGGATGGCTGCATGAAGTCAGTTCCAAATTCTTGCCTGCTGGCACGAAGGAAAATGCACTGGAGATTGCAAAGATAATTTAGCTTCATTAATCAAGATGACATTGATTGTTCCAGTCTTCTTAATGAAGGACCACTGATGCATTCAGAAATACTTCATCCAAGACAACCTGGAAGCGCTCTCCTACAAGGCTTATGCTCAGAGCCAAAGCTCTTCAGACTTGAACACAGCCCTCAGTGTGGCTGGCCTGGGAGCCAGAATGGGGCTGAGAAGCTCCTGCTCCAGGAGACCACAGGCTCTCCCTCAGTGCCTCTGTGCAGGAGGGCTTTGGTCTGGGTGGGATTCAGAAGTTAGAGCCTGGTGTGGTGACACACGCCTGTCATCCCAGCAATCAGGAGGCTGAGGCAGAAAGAGCACAAGTTCAAGACCAGACTGAAACAACAAAAATAAACAAACAGGCGCATGCCTGTAATCCCAGTGACTCAGGATGCAGAGGCAGGAGGATTGCAAGTTCAAGACCAGAGACAGACTGTGCAATTTAGCGAGACCCTGTCTCCAAAAAAAAAAAATGGGCTGGGGGTGCAGCTCAGTGGTCCAGCACTTGCAAAGCATGCAAGTGCAAAGCCCTGGGTTCAACCCCCAGTATGACAAAATAAATAAATAAATAAATAAATAGAGGGTCATAAGTAAAGGACAACACAAACATATGATTTTTATTTGTCAATTTAAAAATTAAATGTTAATAATGAAGTTAACCCAAATGTGACCCTATGCAAATTGTTACCAGTTCAATTTCCTCCAGCATTGTCTGCATTATCATAGTAGAGGGGAATTTCAAGACTTCAAGCACCCAAGTACATTGCATTCTCAACTTTAATCGACTTGTCATTTCATTTCCAAGATGAAGGGCCAAGAGAAGGACTCCCAGATTCTCAGGGGAGGCGGGTCTTCTGCTTATGCAATCCTTCCAAATCTGACAGCCTTTCTTCATTCTATTCTCTGTAGAATGGCGGTCTTTGCACCTAGAAGAGGGGTATGGTGTTAGTTAGGTTTTCTCATCGCTGTGACAAAGTACCTACCAGAAAAACCTTACGGGACAAAAGAGTGACTTGGCTCATGGCTCAGAGGCTCTCAGTCTATAATGGCACCGAGGCATGGCAGAAGAGCTGACAGCAGGGCTTGTGGCAGAAGACGTCACCTAGTGGCATCAGAAACAGAGAGAGAGCCGGAACTGGGGCCACAAAAACCTCCCCAGTCTCCCATCAGTGACCTACTTCTGCCTGCTAGATCCCACGTCCCCAGGTTCCACAGCTTCCCTCTACAGCACCACCACGGGGGTCCTGGCACTCAAACACGTGGCCGTCGAGGGACATTTTAGATTCCAGCCATAACAGGTATGAAGCTGAGACATGCTTCGATAAGATCATGTCCTGACTTTGTTCTCTAATTTCCACCTTCTGCCTGCCCCAGTGACCTGTTTTTGGAACTAACGTGACAAGCTGAGAGTAAACGCAGGAAAGTGTCTGAAGCCGACTGTCCAAATGCAGGGCGGGGGTGGACTGTCCTACACACCACTGCAGGGGCGCTTCCATCCTGTGTGGGCAGCGGTCAGGGCAGGGAGCAAATCTGGGTGAAGATGTGGGGGCTCAGCTGCTTCCCGCCTCCACCTCACCCATGGGGGCAGGGATGACAGCACAGAGTTGAGGAATGGGGGCCTTTGGTCCTTTCTAGCTAGTGATTGGTGGTGGATCATTGGCAGGCAGCTCATAATGTCCTAGGCATTCCAGAGGCGGTATCCAGCAGACCCAGGGGACAAGTCTCAGGACAGAGGGGCAGCTGTCCAACACTCAGAGCAAATGGTTGATGTGGGCCACATAAAGTGGATCTGGGCAAAAACAGCATTGGCTACAGGAACTTGACAGAATCAAGGAGCCTCTTCCTGATGTGTATATGCAGTAAGTGCAAATGGGCTGTGGTTGATGTTTTCACTCTGTGGCCTTTCTTCAGAGATTCCCAGGGCCCTTGGTGGGTCTTGCCTCCTCTCAGTATTCATGCCTTGGCTAAGCTCTTAAGAATATTATCAACATGAAGTCAGGCATAATGGAGACTGAGGCAGGGGGATCTAACTAGGCTGGGGCTACATGGTGAGGTTGTGAAAAGAAAAGAAAAGAGAGGAAGAAGAAAGGAAGGGAAAGAAAAAGGGAGGGGGAAAAGGAAGGAAGGAAGGATGGAAGGAAGGAAGGAAGGAAGGGAGGGAGGGAGGGAGGGAGGGAGGGAGATGTTTCATTGTAAGTGTCTGTCTCCACTTGAGACCAAGAACTCTCTGAGAGTTGGGACTCTGACCTGCTCCTCTGTGTGTCTCCAGTCCCAGGGCAGCATTGGGCACAAGGTGGAGCCCTGAGTTTGGTACTGGTTTGAGCCAAAGCTGTCTTATGGCTCCTTTTCATTAATACCTCTCAATCCAGCCCCATTTTGGTAATTTTTAATGATAAGGATAACCATGAAGACCTTAAAATTCTGATCTCTGGGGCTTGAGAAATGTCCTCATATACTTGCAGTTGTGCAGAAATGAAATAAAAACAGATAATTCTCTTCAAATAGATGGAAATGCATAGAAGATTTAGTTATTCTCGAACTCTTTTTGGTCCAAAGACCCACTGAGTGTCTCTAAAGCAAGAGGCAATATCTCACACAAAAACTAGAAAGACAGCACAGATCCCTCTTGAAGGTATTACCTGGCACATTCTGAGAGAGCATTTTCCAGGGTGGAGGTCATTATGGTATACGAAATAAAAACGGAATAGCGTGGGAATGGGGCTGGGGTTTAGCTCTGTTGGTAGAATGCCGCTCTGTGTTCTCTGAGGCCCTTGGTTTGATCTCCAGCACCACAAAAATGGGAGAAGGACCTGGCAGCCCCCTCCTGAAACAATCTGCCATTGAAAACCCTATGAATAGCAGAGAAGCACTGATACAGTGCCAGGCATGACACAGTGCCAGGGAGTGTTTCCTTCTGTTGTACATAGGGTACCTCTGAATCAGACCTGACTTGAAGGCACCTAACAACAACAAGCGTGAGAATAGATTTTCATTTCAAAAAGCTGGTAACCTACAAGTAGATGTAACTATGCATTACTATGACATGCAGAAATTGGATTTTTCAAGCATGTTCCAAAAAATCATTCTCTAGTTAAACTAAAACTTTTTCCTTTCCATTTATAACCATGTAAGGTTATCATTGCTGAGATTTAGCTCAGTTGGTAGAGTGCTGCTCTGCAGTCTCTAAGGTCCCGAGTTTGATTCCCAGCACCACAAAAATGGGAGAAGGACATGGCAATCCACTCCTGAGGCAATCCTGAAACAATCAGCCATTGAAAACCCTATGAGGGTCGCTATGAGTCAGACACAACGCGACTGCACCTAACAACAACAAAGTTATCATTGCAATACACTATTCCATGCAAAAATAACTTGCATAAAAATGATGCAGCTATTATTTTAAAGGGAACAAGATAGTAGATTGGATACACAGTTTTACCTAAAATCCTTACAAGTTCCATAAAAATAACAAAATCAAGTTATTGATTTTGAGTGAAAACAGTTCCACCTATACAATGATCTTAGAAAGACATGGGCATGTCAGAGAGGAATTCTCAGACCACTGTCTACTTAGCCCTTGTAACTTTCCCTTCAAAGATACATGACTGGTGGAAAGTGGGTGATATGCCTAATCCTAACACCATTTTCAAAGTCTCGCAGATCTCCATCCAAAGGTGTTTCCTGGGACCAAAGAAGAATCCTCCACAGACACCATCAACAGCTAGGCCACCATCTGGGAATGCAAACTCTCCAACACTCAAGGTTCTTTTGGTCAGTCTCCCTCCTGTGCATCCTTCCTGGACTCCATTCTTTCTTTGATTGTGGGTGGTGAGCAGTGGGAGAGAGCTGCAGTTTGGGAGGATTTTTAGAGAAAATTGCTAAGGGATTTATCAGGGGTAGAGGGATTCAGCAAGCCATGGAAGGCTGACTCTTGGATATTTTATTGTTAGGTTCCTGAGGTTCTGACGCCAGGACTGGTGTGGGAAGAAAGCACAGGTCTCCTTTGCTTCCTTCAGCATGGCCAGTGTGTCCATCTGGGTCCTGTCATGGGCAGTGTGACTCCGTTATTATTCTAGATTCTGCCCCATAGCTTCAAAATTGGCGAAGAACTCCTTGGCCCTAGTAAGCTGCCCTGTGTGGGGCATGGCTAGGAAAGTGGCATGCTAGTGGGGACCGTGAAAATGCTGAGTCCAAGGCTGCCCACTAGCTGTCATTTGACGCCTGAAACCCTGACTAACTTTTTAATGGAATGTAGCTAACGCCACTACTTCCACCTCTAGCTTTTTGACTGAGTCACCTGCAGACTTTCTACTTACTCTCTTCCAAGGGACACCTTCGTTCTGTACATTTAGCATACGTGAACTTTGCTCATCGATATATTTTTGGGTTGTTTTCTGTGGGTGTCACTATCACATGAGAAAAATCTAAGTCATTTGGGAAACATTTCTAGTTTTTTTCCTAATTGTTCATTCTTTTCCCAGTTGTATTTTTAAATTATTTTGTTGTTGTTGTTAGGTGCCATCGAGTCAAGTCTGACTCATAGCGACCCTCATAGGGTTTCCAATAACTGACTGTTTTGGGATTGCTTTGGGAGTGGATTGCTGCAGCCTTCTCCTGTTTTTGTGGTGCTAGGGATTGAACCTGGGTCCTCAGAGAGTACAGAGCAGCACTCTACCAACTGAGCTAAACTCCAGCCCCATTTTAAAATTAAGACATACTTTGTATATTATGAAAGTTCTGAATATTAAGTGTACAAGTTGATTAGTTTTGACGTGTTTATACCTCCATGAAGTTCCCTCACGCTCCCTCCCAATCAATCCCTGCAATCCCCTCCACCACCACCAGAGCCAACCAGAGTTTTGATTTTGGTCACCGTAGGCTAGTCTGATTGGTTCTTTTTTTTTTTTTTTCTTCAGTATTGGGTGACTGAACCAAGGGCCTTGCACATGTTAAGCAAGTGCTCTACCACTGAACTTCATATGCAGCCCATTTTTATTTATTTATTTATTCATTCATCCATTCATTTATTTTTGAGATCTAGTCTTCTGGTCTGGAACTTAGAATCTTCCTGCCTCACGCTCCCAAGTAGCTGGGATTACAGGTGTGCGCCATGGCACCTGGCTGCTTTTTACATTTTAAATGACCACATATTTTTCATCTCTCTCCCTCTCTCTCTCTCTCTTTCTCTCTCTCTGTCTCTCTCTCTCCAGAGACCATAAGCCTAGGGAACTCTGTTTTACTTTCTAATGTGCAGAGCATAGTGGAAGGAGATACCTAGCCAATATTTCTTTTAATAAATACATGAAAATGACTGTGTTATAGTCCAGCATTCGGGGTGCCTGGTCATTTCTGTAACTTCACATACTGGGACATGTGGGCTAAAGAGTGCACAGATGACATGTGGGAATGGAATGGGAACAGTAGACTGTGGGAACACAAGAGGCAGACACATGGGACCCACACCTTGCCTGTTTCCTTCTTTTTTTTCTCCTTCTCAGGAACATCAAAACTTCTATCAAGCAAGAGGGAACATAAAACTGAGGGCCTCTGTTGTGTCCAACCTCATGCTCAACCCCTGTGGCCTATGCTGCAGGCTATCTCAAGGCATGTGGAGCTGTCTCAAAGGCATGTGGACCCCTTTCCTTGCAAAGACCTTCTGATAAGGAAACTAGTCTTGTGTCACTGAGTGGCCATGAAAATGAAATCAACTGGTAAAAGTGAGAGGTAAATCATCTGCTAACGTTTAAAGCTGAGACAAAAGTTAAAAAGATATAAGCAGAGAGTAAAAGGAAGTGCAGGATATGGGAAAGAACTACTGTGCTTAACTGTTTTTGTTGTTGTTGTTGTTAGAAGGGCTGAGGATCAAACCCAGTGCCCTGTACATGCTAGGCAAGTGCTCTGCCAGTGAGCTAAAGCCCCAGTCCTTAGTTTTTTGAGACAGGGTCTCACTATGTAGCCCAGTCTGGCCTTGAACTTAGTCTGTAGTATGTATTATAGCTAATAACCAATACAAATGTAATACAGCTAATTGACGGTACAATTAGACAAGAGGAAGAAAAACAGGTATAAATATTAAATTAATTGAAAGATATAGGCAGAAGTATTCCTAGGTACAGATGCTATAATGCTGTCATCCAAGAGCCTAACTAATAGCAGACAACATTCTATCCAAGAAGCTAAGAGATCTATTATATTTTAAAATTCAGTGATCATATTCTTTCTTCTACAGCAACTTTTTTCTGACCTAGATTTCCCCTAAGTTATATGAGATATCTTGACTATCATGAATGTATGAAGTAAAGATGCATCTTAGAGAAAGCCAAGTCTGTAAGGGAACTTTATTCACATACCTCAGATTGGTCTCCTGCCCTCAACTTGCCAGCCCTTTCCACATGGGGCTTTTCTGCTTGTCCACTCCCCAAAGGGATGATCTAGGTGTGTTCAATATTGAGAGCTGAAGAAATTGTGTTGGAACTCAAGTAGGACCATTCTAGTTCTAGAGATAAACTTTACAACGACAGTGGGTTTTTGTTGTTCTCTTAGGGTCTTTTGGGCTAACTAGTAAGAAAGGAAGAAACTACCTAACAAGCTGCATGGCAGGAAAATTGATCAGTGTGCTGGGAGATTGGTATCTACCCTCTGAAGTCAACTGAGTTACTCTCTCCTTTTCAAACAATTTCTGTAATTGAGGAACATCTCAGATGAATTTGTATGTTAGTAAAATACAATGTTGTCCTATGTACCTTTCCGTACGTAGAGCCAAAATATAATTTCTCTAACTGCTAGAAGATAGATTCTAATATAAAAGGGGGAAACCATACAAGTAGCTCCAGGTGCTGTGATTTTTATGTAATAGTAACTCTCTAATATGTTAAATTGTAAAGATTTTGAAGGCAATTGGCGCCTCAGCTGGGAACCCTAAAGTAGGAATAAGCAGAAGGAGCACAGGATAGTGAAACAGCAAATAATCTTGCAGAGTATTTTCAACTATCAAAAAATAAATTTGAAGAAGTAAATTCTTGCTACAACAGGAAATATTAGAGCTACTCCAAATCCTCTTTAACAATTCATTAACTTCCCAGAATAAAGCTGGGATATATTTTCTAGAAAGCAGTAAGTAATATTTCCAGAAAAATGAAAGCATAGATGCCTGCAGCTGTACTATGGTGGCCTCTGATCCCGTCAGATCTTGGAAGCTAAGCAGGGTCTGCCTGGTTAGTACTTGGATGGCACACTGCCTGGGAACATCAGGTGCTGTAGGCTTGCGAGATGGACCTTGCAGCCCACTCACAAAACCAATTGGCCATTGAAAATCCTATGAATAGCAGAGACATACTGACAATAGTGCCAGGTATAGTACAGTGTCAAGGAGTGTTTTGTTCTGTTGTACATAGGATCATTATGAGTCGGGCCCAACTCAACAGCACCTGACAACAACAACAAAAGCATAAATATAATTTTTGCTTGTTAACTCTGATTTTAAAATTACAAACTAATTAGAAAAAAAAACAGAAAAGATTAGAAGAAAGATTTAAAATGTCAGGTTGCAAGTCCATATTCTTAGCACCTCCAATTGGCTTTTTAGCTCAGTGGGTAGTGTGCAGCTCCGTGGTCTCTGAGGCCTTGGACTTAATCCCCAGCACTACAAAAATGGGAGAAGGACCTGGCAGCCCACTCCTGAAGCAATCCCGAAGCAATCAGCCACTGAAAACTCTACAAATAGCAGAGAAGTCATGACAAAGTGCTGGGCATGACACAGCGTCAGGGAGTATTTTGTTCTGTTGTACATAGCATCATTATGAGTCAGACTTGACTCGATGGCATCTAACAACAACCACATGGCTTTATGGGGTAAGAAAAATTATTTGACTTTTCTAAGCCCATGTTTTTGCATTTTAAAATGGAAATATTACTAATAATATATGGATAGACAATTGTTAAAGAAAATAAACAAACAAAACATTTGTGTAAGAAAAATGAAATAAAATACTACATACATATTTGTTTACTTTTGTAAAACACAGGAAGGATAAACCAAAACTCAACAGAATTGGTTACCAAAAGGGCGTGGATGGGAATGAGGTGGGAGGGATGAATACTGGCTAATAGATGTAAAAAATTTTTACAGAATGGGGGGAAGTCATCATATTAAACTCCAGTGTAATCATAGATTTAGCCAAGAATTATCAATGGATACTAACCTTTGATAATTTCACCAGGAGTGAAAAGCTCTTGGGAAACAGGATATTCATATGGTATTGAATTATCTCCTCTTCCCCCCACCCCAAACTACTTCTCAATTGCAAAGGGAAAAGTTACCTTTATAGTGGCAGATGCAGGGAAATTGCTTTTACTTAAGAAAGTGATCTTCAGCAGCCAAGAACAAATAGAATATATAAAGGAGAAGGAATAAGATAAAGAAGTTGGCTCTCTCATCGAATGTTCCAGATTATACAGACCTTTGTCATTGCAATAGCACAAGAAGTAGGGATATGAGATATAAATACTGTTCTGAACAGAGTAAATTCTACTTTTAGATGATATGACTTTGTTCAGACATACTCAAGAGAATCCACTCGAAACTATTTTAATAAGAGAATTCAATAAAGTAGCCAGAAATATAATCAACCTAAAAGTTCATTTTCTATATATCAGAAAATGGAATAGAAAAAGAGATGTATTTACAAAGGAGACAAAATCTATAATAAACAACAAGTGACCACTACTATACGTGCTAGACTTGAATGAAGGAAACTATTCAATTATCCAGAAGGGCCTAGACCATCCATCATGACACCCAATGCAACAACTTAATGTAAAATTAACAATTCTTTGAAGCACCCTATGATTTAATTTAATGCAGTGTTAATTAAAATCCCCTAAGAATTCTTAATTTTCCAAGCTTATTTTATTTGGTGATAAAAGAGCAATAATTGCCTACATATTTTTGAAGAGCTTCATTGATTAAAAAATGTTACAAGCATAAAGTTTACTGTTTAAAGTGTACATTTTGGTGCTTATAGGATATTTACAGAGTTGTGTGATCCTCATCAAAGTTAACTTTAGAACATTTTCATAATCTCAAAATATCTGTGTACTCATTTTTAACTTAACTTCTTAATAATAGATATTTTGAGCTATAATTCACATACCATAAAGTTCATCCTTCCAAAGCATATGATTCAATGTTTAGTACATTGGCAAAGGTGTACATAGATCCACTATCTAAATCCAGAACATTTCCATCACTTCAGAAAGAACCTCCATACTTACAGAAGTCACTCTTAATTTATCCCTCCCACAGACATTGTTGTTGTTAGGTACCATCAAGTTGGTGTCCAACTCAGAGTGACTCTATGTATAACAGACAAAGGACTATTTTCAGTGCTTCTTTGCTATTCATAGCGTTTTCAGTGGCTGTTTTGTGGGAGTAGGTTGCTGGGTCCTTCTCCCTAGCCAACAACATCTGGTGTTCCAGGCAGTCTCCCATCCAAGTACTAACCAGGCTCAACCCTGCTTAGCTTCAGAGATCTGACAGGATAGGATGCCACAGTGTTACAGCTGCAGGCACCCAGAGACATCGGCAACTACTAAGTCTTTCTTTCTGTCTCTATGGATTTGCCTCATTTAGATATTTCTTATAAATTAAGTCATACAGCATATAGCCTTTTATGCCTGTCTTCTTTTGAAGAAAGAAAAAAATGAAAGACTTTTGCCTGATAAAGTAACAGTGTAGAATGTTAACAGAATTAGGCAATATACAATGAATCGCATGTGCGTATTAATACACACACACATACACATACACACACACAGTCCACCACTTAATACATGCATGGTAATGGTGGTAGTTCCAGCCAATAAGAAAGAATGTTAACAAATGCCATCAAGATAAATAAACACAAATTGGTAATAAATAAATTACATGAGTCTTTCCTCGTGTTATACACAAAATTGAATTACATTTACAATAAATAATTAAATGTCAAAGAGAAAATGGCAAGAGAGTACTATTATTACTAGGATTGGAGAAACCAAACAAGATGTAGAATACAAAAGACAGAAATTAAAAGGTTGATAAACTTGAAGACACCAAAAATAAAATTTCTCTACTACATTGGATCACAACCCAAAGAATAAAGTGTTCATAAACCCTTACTGACACAAATGAATAAATAAATGGAAAAGAGACACAACTTCTTTACAGAGGAGTCTCAAATAATACAGACATTTCTTCCCTTCGCTAGGAGGCAGAGCTTAGTTTCTTTCCTCTAGGGTGGGATAGTTGCTGTTATCATACAAATAATGAAAAGACAGTAATAGTGACTTCACAGTACAGAAATCTGGCAGGCATTACCCTAACCAAGTGATCAAGGTTAGCATCGCCAGCAGTATGTCATGCTGAGATCCGGTGTCCTCAGATAGGATGCAGTGACATACTGCACTTCACCTCTGTGGCTTTCTTTCCAAAAGTCCTTAACTTCAGACTGATTATGAGAAAATACCACACAAACACAAGTTGTGGGACACTCTACAAACTACCAGATGAGTTCTCTTCAAAACTGTCAAGACCATAAGAAATAAGGAAAGGTTAAAGAAAAATGTGACAGATTGAAAGAGACAAATTAAATACGATGACATGGTATCCTGGATGAAATCCTGAAACTGAGAAAGAACATTAGTGGGAAAATTGGAGAAATTTGAATAAAGTGTACAATTTAGAAAATAATATTATATCAAGGTTAAGTTCTTACTTTTGATAAATGTTCCATGATCATGTATGGGCAGAGAGTATACAGGAAGTCTCTGTACACTCTGAATCTAAAATTACTTCAAGATATGCGATTTTTTATATATATATAAAAGTTTGATAAGGATGAAAAATACTTGGAAGAAGTTTTATACTGAAAAACCCTACCACAAAGATAATACAGTCAAAGAATTGGAAGAGAATATTTACAATATGTGTATTAATCCAAATATATAAAGAACTATAAATCAATTAGAGAAAGGCAAACAATTTAGTACATGGATGTTAAAACAAACATGGAGAAACATATATTACCAATATTTCTTTAAGAAGATTCTGAAAAATGAGAAAAATTCAAATAAAGAAAAAAGATAGCATTGGATTAGCAAAATATTGAAGGGAATGCTAATAATGGGGATGTGGAATGTGGGCACTCACTTAAATAACTAGTAGAGTATAAATTGGTACAACTGTTTTAGAAGGCAATTTGAACTTGTATCAGGGTTCTAATTTGTAAGCCAGGTACTATGGTGCATGTGTGTAATCCCAGGGACTCAGGAGGCTGAGATAAGAGGATGGTGAGTTCAAGGCCAGAGGCGGCCTGCACAACTGAGTAAGACTCTCTCTCAAAATAAAAAAGGGATTAGAGGTGTGGATCAGTAGTAAAGCACTTGCCTAGCATGTACAAGGCCCTGGGCTCAATCCCTAGTACTGAAAAAAAAATGTGAACTTTTGAGGGTCCCTATCAACAGAGGGTTCTTAACAACATCGTTCATCAATTCACCTATTATGAACACAGACTAGAAAAATACTCTCATCCATGAAAAGAGTAGATACACAAGGATTCTAATTAAAAGTGTGGTTCAAAAAATTCCAACCAATTCAAATATCCATAAAAGGGGAAATATTCAGAAAATTAAAAACAATCTAAATGTCTAAGGGAAATTTAAATATAAGTAAATGAGTCTATGAAATCCCGTGCCACTCTAAAAAGCAGGGTACAGATGATGATGAAGATAGATGATAGTTTGCTTCTCTTATCTTCTCTTTCTTTAATGTAATTATTGTCAGAAATATAAGTGATAAGCAAGGGGTACACAAATAGTATACTTATTTTCTGATGACTTGTTTGGCCAGGATTTAAATATCTGAGATCTTTACTATGTAAGACCTATTTATAAAAGTATCTAATCCTTGTTATGGGAGAAGGACCTGGCAATCCACTCCCAAGGCAATCCCGAAACAACCACTGAAAACTCTATGAGGGTCATTATGAGTCGGATACTGACTTGATGGCACCTAACAACAACAACAACAACAACAACAATCCTTGTTAAGGGGCTGGGGTTTAGATTAGTTGGAAGAGCACTGCTCTACATTTTCTGAGGACTTGGATTTGGTCCCCAGCACCACAAAAAATGGAAGAAGGATGTGGCAGTCCACTCCTGAAAGCAATCCCAAAACAATCAGCCATTGAAAACCCTATGAGGGTTGCTATAAATTGGATCTGACTCAACGGCACCTAACAATAACAACAAAAATCCATGCTAGCCTGCAGCTGTACCACTGTGGCGTCTAGTGCCAGCAGATCTTGGAAGCTAAGCGGGGTCGGACCTGGTTAGTCCTTGGATGGAAGACCCTCTGGGAACACCAGGTGCTGTAGGCTTGGGAGAAGGACCTGGCAACCCACTCCCAAAAAACAATCTGCCATTGAAAACCCTATGAATAGCAGAGAAGCACTAGCAATAGTGTTTTGCCTGTTGTGCACAGGATCGCTGTGATTCAGACACCAACGCCAGGACACCTAACAACAATAATCCTTGTTAACTCTAAGAAGGGCAGTACCTTCTTGTCTTTGATAATTTTTTTGAATAGAAGAAGTATCATTATTTTCATCTTAAATGAAATCCAGATACTCAGCATTCTGAGGAATGCTGGAAGAAAGCTAATGTTTTATATTTGGAGTTGTGTGGGTATGACCTCATTGTTTTGCTTGTGCGTGTCTCTGTGTGTCACAGGTATTTTAAAGAGGTTCTTGTACTTACAAGTCCAAGGACTGTACAGATCTCCTCCCTTCCATCTTTTCTTGATCCCTTGTCTCTATTCATAACAGCTCCATTAGCATATGAATGTATTTGGTCTGGCAAAATGACTCTGGCTGAATGGCAGTATCAATTTTTTTGAGCAGATATTTGTCCAATTTTATTAGGGGTAAAGGAGAAAGAGTGTTTTCCTGCTACATCTAAGTCACTATCCAGGACAGACTCTGTTGAAAATATTCTAGTGTCCTTACACATTAGAAAACCAATCTTTGTCAGATCACGTATCTCAATTAGGCGTTCAAAGGATGTGGCCACTGAAACCACACCAGGAAACAGCATCTAGCAATAAAATGCACCGAACTTCTGATATTTGCTGCCATACAAACCAGCCTCAAAAACACTGTGTTCAGTGAAAGAAGCCAAATGCAAAGGACCCCATATTCTATGATCCCATTTACATGAGATGTCTAGAAATAAAAAAATCTAGAGGCAGAAAATTGATTAGTGATTGTTTCAGACAAAGGGTGGGGACAAGGATGGTTTGCAAACAGGATATCATATTTTGGGGTGAAAGGAATATTCTAAGAATGGACCATGGTGATGTTTGAACAGTTATGTAAATTTGGTTAAAATCACTTACAATGAGTGAATGCTATGGAATGTAAAGTATGCCTCAGTATAGCTGTTGAAAATACTGATGCAATCTTGTAAAGACAGGACTGTGAGATGATGCTCAATTTACACTGCTGTGGTGTGGATGGTACTCAATGCCTCACTGAGGCTCCAGAAAATCCAGGATCAAATGTCCAATACTCACAAAAGAAAAGCTAAGGCAGCCTGATGAGAAAGTATTGTGGCACCTACCCAGGATGAGACATTACCCTTCTAGCATCAGAGGACTGGAGCAACTTGGAAGGAAACTGGAAAATTGCCTGAGTTATCCACCATCTTGTTGCTCACTCCACAATCTACTGTTAGACAACACTCCTTAGCAATTCTTTGCTATACCTGGGATCTCTATATCCAGAGGTTTTTAACCTTTAGGTCATTGTTGTTAGGTGCTGTCGAGTCGGTATCCGACTCATAGCGACCCTCATAGGGTTTTCAGTGGCTGACTGTTTTCGGGATTGCCTTGGGAGTGGATTGCCAGGCCCTTCTCCCATTTATGTGGTGCTGGGAATTGAACTTGGGACCTCAGAGACTGCAGTGCAGCGCTGTACCAACTGAGCTAAATCCCAGCCCTTAGGTCATTAGAACAATCTAAAAATAGCTTAGCCACAAAATGAATCAGACATTCAATAAAAGAAAAGCTGCCCCCAAAGAGGGGGCCATTCCTTCCTATACATACCTGTTAATGCATAGGAAATGACCATGCAGGGATTAAAACCCTTCCTGAGTTTTGTTCCAAGTGGTGGAATTTCAGAGGGCTGTCTCAGTTGGCCACTTGTGTTATCAGTTTTTCATTGCTGCAACAAAATACCCAACAGAACTTAAAAGGAGGAAAGACTTGTTTTGCCTCATGATTTCAGAGGTCTTAGTCCACGGGTGAGCAGCTCTGTTGTTTCTGAGCCATGGTGTAGCAGAGCATCATGGAGGGCAGGGCATCAGGGAGCCAAGCTGGTCACTTAATGGCAGCCAGGAAGCAGAGAAAGACAGAGAAGGGCCTGAGTCAAATAAGCCCCTAAGGACACATCCCCAGTGACCTACTTCCTCCAGTGAGGCCCCACCTCCAGAAGTTTCCAGAACCTCCCAAAATAGCACCACCAGCTGAGGAACACGCCTTTGACACGTGAGCCTTTTCTAGCCATACTTCATATCTAAACCATAATGTCAACCCCATCTGAAGGAAATGGGTCTGGGGAGGCTCTCAGAGGGAAGTCTTGAAGGAAGACTTGATGGATGGGCCGGAGTGGCAAGAAATCTTAGTGTAGCAGCTGCATGAGATGAAAGTTGACCCCAAAGAGTAGATTCCTGGAAAGGCACCATGAGAAAGGCATATGGGTCCTTCTTCTCTGTCTCTCATGATCATCCTTAGATTTTATGACAAGTGTCTAACAAAATTGTCTCTGTGGAATGTTCTGCAGGGCTAAAAGCTTCCATGTTTTGTTAGGTCTCTTTGGACATGGGCAAGAATGGAGACACACAACTCTCCCAAGGCAGACTGTGTCCTGACTCTGAGGTGCATAGGATTTGAAAGTATCTGTGAATGTTGTAGCTTCTACAGGACTTGCAGTGGCAACTCCTACTGGGGCTCTTGTCTGTCTCAACAGGAAGTGGGAGTGGAAAGTCTCTTTTACAAAGGGGCAAACTTTGTCCTGTTGCACAGTGTGCAGGCACAATGGAGTGGTCTACAGGGCCAATGTTGTCCAAGATTTCTGAGAGGATTAGCACTTAAATGGTAATCTCAGTAGGCATCAGACCACGGAACTCAGGGAACACTGAGGAGTGAATTGTAGTTATATGCAGGTAGACCCAGCTCTCCCCAAATTCACTCAGCACCAAAGCACAGAATGAACAGAACTCCCATGTTTTCTAACACCTCTTCAAAGTTGTTCAGTGAGAAAAATTCTTTCTTTGCTCTGGGATAAAAACTTATTCAGTAAATGACTCTCCAATCATTCATAGGTAGTAAAAGGTCCTGTCTATGGTCCTTTGAAAATAAAACAGAGACTCTTGATGCAGAAATTATTATTCTAGTTCCATACGGTAATCTAGACTCCAAACGATTTAAAATTGAATCATCTCTACTTTTCTAGTTAGAGCCTTCTGAAATCTTTCCTTTCTATGTCTCCTGCCTACTAACCAGCTTCCTGACTTATTAAATTTCTTTTGCCCTGATACATTAGGAGAACACCTGATTACCAAGCAGCCTTTTCCACTGGCTAGACAACAGCTAGCTGGCTGCATTTCACCCTCTATGTTTTGTTAGACCTCAACCAACTTAGTTTCTCAAACTGAAGGTGATACTTATGCTGTTGGAGAGTTCCCCAGAAATCTCATCTTGACTGGAAATGAAAGGAGTTGGACCCTGTTAGGCTGGGTCAGGGTAACCAGTATTGGAATGTAAACAGACTGAGATAAGGAGAAAGACTGGCACATGCGCACAATATTACTATGATGTAATCCCACGTAACTGATGTGATTGGACAATGGTCTCAGCAATTACCACTATTGTGTAAAAGCCTTGAGAAGCCCCTCCATCAGCACCCGGTGAGTGGAGGATGGAATGCGTGGAGAGGATGGGCAGCAAAGAGGACTGGGGGCATGGAAAGGCAATGGGGCATGCAGACAGCAGCAACCATGGGTAGTAGCACCACAGAGGGAGCAGAGAGGTGCACCCTATAATAAAGCATGCCACACTTGCCTATGGCTCCTGTGCATTCTTTGGTTTCTCCATAGGCCCCAAGCATCCCTACCTAGCCAGGGAGCCCAGCTCAGGTTCAACAGCCCCCAATACTCCCAGCCCATTAATGTTGTTAGCTGCCATCCAGTTGGTGTCTGACTCATAGCAACCCTACATACAACAGGCGAAACAATATTGTCAATGCTTCTCTGCTATTCATAGAGTTTTCAATGGCTGATTATTTTTGGGGAGTGGGTTTCTGGGTCCTTCTCCCAAGTCTACAGCACTTGGTGCTCCCAGGCCATCTCCTATCCAAGTACTAACCAGACCTGACCCTGCTTAGCTTCCGAGACCCAACAGGATCAGATGCCACAGTGCTACAACTGCAGGCTAGCCTATTAATGGCTCCCTACAAATAAGTTTGCTATACAAAAAATAATTGGTAGATGACTAATCATTTCAAGAGGTTACATATGAAGAAGAACCAATGGTATTGAAGGATGAAGTGGAAGCTGCCTTGAAGGAATTGGTGAAACACAAGGCTAATTGATGGAATTGATGGAATACCAACAGAGATGTTTCAACAAACAGATGCACCACTGGAGGTAGTAACATGTTTATGCCAACAGATTTGGAAAACCTGGCCAATTGGCTGGAAAAGATCCATATTTGTGCCTATTCCCAAGAAAGGGGATCCAACTGAATGTGGAAACTATTGAACACCATCATTACTATCACACAGAAATAAAATGTTACTAAAGATCATGTAAAAGCAACTGCAGCAGTATATAGATAGGGAACTGTCAGAAAATCAAGCCAGATTCAGAAGAGGGCAAGGTACCAGAGACATCATTGCTGATGTCAGGTGGATATTAGTCAAAAGCAGAGAATATCACAAAGATGTCTGTCTATGTTTTATTGACTATGAAAAGGCATTTGACTATGTGGATCATAACAAATTATGGATAACACTTCAGAAAATGGGAGTACAGAGCACATGATTGTACTCATGAGGAACCTGTATGTGAACCAGGAGGCAGTTGTTCAAATAAAACAAGGAAACACTGCCTGGCTTAAAATTGAGGAAGGTGTGCATCAGGGTATATACTTTCACCACATCTCTTCAATTTATGTGCTGAGCAAATAATCTGAGAAACTGGACTTTATGAGGAAGAATGTGGCATCAGGATTGGAGGAAGACTCATTAACAACCTGCATTATGCAGATGGCACAACTCTGCTTGCTGAAAATGAAGAGGATTTAAAACATTTACTGATGAAGATCAAAGAACACAGCCTTCAGTATGGATTGTGAGTACACATCAACAAAACAAAAATCCTTACAACTGGGTCAGTATGCAACTTCACAATAAATGGAGAAAAGATTGAGGTTGTCCATGATTTTGCTTTATTTGGTTCTATAATCAACACCCATGGAAGCAGCAGTCAAGAAATCAAAAGATGTATTGCTTTGGGAAAAGCTGTAGTGAAAGATCTCTTTAGAGTATTGAAAAGTAAAGATGAAGGTGCGCCTGACTCATACCATGGTATTTTCAGTCACATCATATGTCTGTGAAAGTGGGACATTGAACAAGGGAGACAGGAGAAGAATGGATGCTTTTGAATTGTGGTGTTGGAGGCACACTGAATGTACCGTGGACTGCCAAAAGAACCAACAGATCTGTCCTAGAAAAAGTGCAAGCAGAGTGCTCCTTGGAAGCAAGGATGGCTAGACTGCGTCTTACTTATTTTGGACATGTAGTCAGGAGGGACCAATCCCTGGAGAAAGACATCATGTTTGGGAGAGTGGCAGGTCAACGAAAAAAAGGAAAACCCTCCACCAGATGAATTGACATAGTGTCTGCAACACTGGGCTTAAACATAAATAAGATCATGTGCCTGGCACAGGATCAGGGAGTGTTTCTTTCCACTGTACATAGGATCAGTATGAGTCAGACTCAACTCGACGGCACCTAACAGCAACAAATAAGTCCCATCTAAAATAAGTTTCCTCTGATGCCCAGCAACCCACCCTTTTATGTCCTTAACTGTCAACAAGGAGTTTAGGAGTCACGTAACTGGCTTTCAGTCATCTCCCTTGAAATAACGGTTTTCATTTTGCTTTACTGCCTCACTTTAGTCCTCACTACTCAACATGTGGTCCCAGGTTCAGCAGCATTGGCTGCTGGGAGTTTGTCAGAAGTAGAAAAGTTCAGGCCCCGGGTCCAACCTACAAAATAAAATCTGCATTTAGCAAGATCCCCAGGTGATTTGAACACACACTAAATTTTCAGAAACGCTGCTTTAGAAACCCTTCCACCAGTTTGTCTCCATGTCTCAGTCACACTCTGGTTTCCTGTTACATGTTTATAGTTCAAGGCCTTAACTAGCTTTGTGATTCTGTTTTCAGAAGGGAAGAACACTGGTGTCTCTCCTTCCCCAGTGAAGATCTTATTCTACCTAAAGAACATATTTCAATGCCTTTCTACTAAGCCAAGTACAGTGGCACGAATCTGTAATCTCAGCAACTCCAGAGGCTGAAAGAAGGAGGATCACAAGTTGGAGACCAAATGCAACCTGTACAAATTAGACTTTGTCTCAAAATGAAAAATAAAAAAAAAGAGGCTCTGGTGCAGCCCAGTGATGGAGCACCCTGGGTTCAATGCCCTTGTTGTTGTTGTTAGGTGCCGTCGAGTGGAGTCCGACTCATAGCGACCCTATGTACAGCAGATGGAAACACTTGCCGATTCTGTGCCAGGCAAACAATCTTACTTATGTTTAAGCCCATTGTAGCAGACACTGTGTCAATCCATCTGGTGGAGGGTTTTCCTCTTTTGCGTTGACCTGCCACTCTCCCAAACATGATGTCCTTCTCCAGGGATTGTTCTCTCCTGACTACATGTCCGAAATATGTAAGACGCAGTCTGGCCATTTTTGCTTCCAAGGAGCACTCTGGTTGTACTTCTTCTAGGACAGATCTGTTGGTTCTTT
>VMDO01022550.1:0-33281 GCA_007922755.1 Pedetes capensis | reverse complement strand
ATATATATATATATATATCTTATAGAATACTAAGGACTTCCCCATTGCCCTTATTCAAGTATACTAATAATGAGATTTTCAGTTAATGAAATGACAGAAAGAAAAGAGAAAGCTGAACTATGACTTGATTTACATAGAAGTGAAATGAGGACAAATTTTGAAACCTGTTTGTTTTATTTCAAATACCACATAAATATCAAATATCTAAATACAATTTTGTTGCTCTTATTGTCGTTAGGTGTATGAAGTTGAGTCCCGTTCATAGCGACCTTTATAGGGTTTTCAATGGCTGATTGTTTCAGGATTTTTTGGGGGAGTGGACTGCCACACCCTTCTCCCATGTTCGTGGTGCTGAGGATTGAAGCCAGAGCCTCAGAAGGGGGAGCAGCACTCTTCCACCTGAGCTGAACTCCAGACCAAATACAATTTTAGTTATACTTCAATGTTTCAGATAAAATTCATTTTATAAATATATACAGGGAAAATTATAATTTTGTCATCCATTTTGTGAAGCATGTTTAAAACACATTTCTACCCACCATGCTTTAGTAAAATAAAGCTTTTGTCAGCTATTTTTATTTTGATTATTTGGCCTTTAAAAAAAGATTAGCATAACCCAAAGGCAATAAATATTGATTTTAAATTTTTATCAAAAGCAAATATGATACAAGCCCTGCATAGATAGCTATTTGATTTCTCTCAACCCCATTTATTTAAAGCTTAATCTGATATTTGTTTTGTTATTAAAACTCATTAGCTATCCAATATTTTTTAAATTAGAAATCAGAACTAATATAAAAATGCTCCTTAGATGTTAAAGGAGTCCTGAAAAACTATAAGAATAAGTGTGAGTGGTAATTGAAATGCTCAGATATAACCTTGTAAAAAGAGTCCACATTAATAAAGACTTGTTTCTCTAGTCCTTCAACAAAGTGAGAGAAGTTAAGCAGAAAGATCTAAGACAAAAGTTAACTAATGTAAACCAATGAATTTGAGTAAGAACAGAGAACAAAAGAAATGAACTTATTTATTTTATGAAGCTGTCACTAATCAGTTCAAGCAAGTCAATATTGGTTACATGACTTTAATTTTAAAACAAGGAACTGTATTTTTAAGTGCTTTGATTCATTTTACAAAAGACACTATTTTATCACATGTGGTATCATTAAGTTTTAATGTTATACCAGAAACTTAGACATGTGACTCATAATACTTCTTGTTTTCTCTTTAAATAATGTAAGTTTCCATAGTTAAAAATATTGAAAGGTCAACTTTGTTATACTCAGCTATCTAAAGAATCAACCAGTCAGCCATATATAACTTCATAAAGAATCTGAGATCACACTACACTCATCTGTCTGTATTTTGGTAGTATTTACTGGTTAGAAACCTGCCAAACACCTGCAGATAGCTTCTTTCAAAGTAAAGTCATAGGAAAATGGTATATAGCAAAGTTATTGAGTAACACATAAGGTTCATTTTATTATATCTTTCAAGTCTAAATGCTTGGTGTGTATATACATAATATATACATATATGTAGAAAGAGATTATATGAATTATTATATATATTATATAAAGGGATTATATATTTTATATAAGGGGATACATAGCTAGCTAGATAGATAATAGATGATAGATAGATAGATAGATAGATAGATAGATAGATAGATAGATAGATAAACAGACAGATAGAAACTCAGGCACTATTATCAAGGGGCTTTCAATTTAATAGGTAGATACCAAACTCAGTGAAGTAGATAAAATGAAGTTTTGGTGGAAAATATTGGTGGCTTGATCTATAACCATTGTTCCTTAAGAAAGTCTAGTTTCTCACTAAATCGCTCCGGTTTTGTTTGGATATTGAGCAGTTATCTGTTTCCTGAGGTCCTCCCTAACCCTAAAAGTTGGTTGATCAAACTCAACCAGGATAATTACATTTCACATGAAAATATTAGTGTAGCATGATTAGTGACATAAACCAGGTCAATAATGACCACTAGGGATTTTTTTTCTTCTTCTTCTTCTAAAGAAGTACACAAATAACACCTTGAGCAGTGTCACACGCCTGTAATCCCAGTGGCTAGGGAGGTGGAAGCAGGAGGATCGCAAGTTCGAGACCAGAGGCAATCTGTGTAAGGTAGCGAGACCCTGTCTCTAAAAAAGTAAAAATATTGGCTGGGGGCGCAGCTCAGTGGTCCAGCACTTGCAAAGCATGCAGGCACAAGGCCCTGGGTTCAACCCCAAGTACCACAAAAAATAAAAATAAAAATAAAAAAGTGTGCAAACTATTTGTCCTAAACTAAATATTCTCACTTGAGTTTAAGACATCTGAATTTGCTACAACAATCTGTCCTAAGACTTCTCTCCCAGGGACACCTCATGTTAAAGATATTTGTAGTCACATACAATTCACATGACAAGGCAGTGTGATAAAAGTAACTTGTACTTAATGACACAGTTCAAAGAAAATTTCACATTTATAGACTCATGAAGCTGATGAAATCATTCTTATATTGGATAATTGAGGGAGGCAATGGGGGATATTTTTAAGTCATTATGTATAACATGAAGTTTGACTTTTCACAGACTAGTGTCTATGTATCTTTTTGTTTGTTTTTATAGTATAGAGTATAGAATAGGTTTATTAAAGAGAAAATAAAGATAGTACATCTTTGAGATGTGAAGGCGGATAGTAATAGAAGGCTGTTGTTGCCTTGACTCTTTGTTTTATGTTCAATAACTTTTTTTGCATCCTCTTCATTTAGGGAGAGGTTTTATCACCTTTTCCATACCCTGGGTTATATATCTCCCCCTCTTTCTCTTTGCATACATAAAGAAAGGCTGGATAGGAAGGCTTTAAAAAACTCATTGTAATTGTCAAAATGGGATTATATAATTGAAGCTCTGCAATTTGCTGTTATAAATTAGCTTCTACATGTATATAAGTAATCAGATATCAGTACTAAGGATGAAAAAATATTCTATACTGAATGTTTTCCTTTTGAAGAATATTGAAAATATTCCCCCCCACACACACTTATAATACTGCTATGGAAAAAAAGTAAAAACCTTGTTCTCATATAGTTATATGACATGTATATTTTTAGTACAGATTCCTAAAGATAGATTTTCTAGGTAAAATGTATGTGATTAAATGGGCACACTCACAACACACAGACGCAGACACAGACACACACACAAATATGTACTTGACCAAAAGAAGATGACTATTTTCCTGAGGCCACCCTTTTGAATTTCATTTTGCTACTTCATTTGCAGAGTTAAATAAAAATAGAAAAACTGAATTTACAACAGCATGATTCAAGTTCTTCACTTATAAGATTGCATTGTGTTAATACCTCAGCACTAAATTATTTTGCAACCACTACTTTTCTACAATAAACCCACAACTCATAGTGCAAGTTCTTTATTGCCATTTTATTTAAAAACAAGCTGACCTCAAACCTTCTTAGTATTAAATCATTTTGTACAGCTCCAAAAGAGGCAAAATAAAGTACTCACTGATGGCAAATTGTAAAGCTTCTTTTTTTTGTTTCTCCAGTCTAAAATTCTGCACTCAGAATGGACAATGTATTCTTAGGATATATCTATTTTTTCTGAAGAGATAGTTATGTAACATCAATTGCCAGACTGTGGTGGAATTGACAGCCTTTATAAAATAGGTTGATTTGGTAAAGTGGGAGGACATAAAGATAATTAGACTGGAGCTCAGGGAAGCTCTTTATTCACTTATTCCTTCTGTATAAGTCCTGGAGCTTGAGATTTAGCAGACACATAATTACACTTGGCATTCACCAAGATAATGCTGGCAAAGAGGTTTCAGGGGGAGATTTCTCCTTCCTTGTCAGAAGCAGCCATGTTGGCCGGCTACCACACAGAGGGTTGCCTGCCTCTTCTATCAACCCCACAGACATAGAGCAAAGTTTTATCTGTCATTCTGGAATCTTTCCAAACCACATTGTTGTTGTATTAGTTTCCATGAAATTCAGAGATCAAGGAGGATCTTGTTAGAAAGTGATTGCATGTTGCAGTAATCCAGGAATATGAGACTCCTGGAAGAGACAAGACATAACTCAGTTTGGACAATTGAAATGATATAGCTGCTGAAAGTGCTCATTGCTAAGCCCAGTGCAGTGGCACACACCTGCAAGCCTAGTGACCCAGAGGCACAGGCAGGAGGATAAGTATTTCGAGGCCAGATGCAGCAGGCATAATTTAGCAAGACTCTCTCTCAAGGTGATTACTTTTTTTAAAGTGTGGTGGGAGGGATCCAGGGGTGAGGTTTAGTGGTAGAGTATTTCCAAAGTATGTGTGAGGTTCTTGTTTCAGCTCCTGGTACTGAAATTATAAAAAAAGTAAACAAGAAAAACAGTGCTCATTCCTAATTCTAGAGTGATTTATGACATACTGAAATTAACAAGATCAACATATATGAAATAAGTTAAGAAAAATAGAATAAACACTTCAATCCTAACACTGTCCAGTCCAGTCTGTGGTTATCTTCACGAAAGATTGTTGTTGTTGTTGTTAGGTGTCACAGAGTCAAGTCTGATTCACAGTAATCCTATGTACAACAGAATGAAACACTACCTAACAATGCCATTCCTGGCAATATGTCAGTGCTTCTCTGCTATGCACAGGTCTTTCAATGGCTGATTGTTTCAGGAGTGGGATGACTGGGTGCTTCTCCCAAGCATACCGCACCTGGTATTCCCAGGTGATCTCTAATCCAAGGGCTAACGAGGCCAGACCCTGCATAGCTTCTAGCTCCAATAAGATTGGACACCAGTATGGTATGGCTGTAGACTCACAGAATATATATCTTAATAAAATGTTTGCTAAAATTAAATCTGTCTGATATCATAATATCTTGGAGTATGAAAGTAGAATAATTCGCTACTAATGCCCTGATGAGCATAACAGGCAAAGAATATTAACCCTAACATTTTTAATATTAACTTTGCTGTCAGAGAGCCCTGAATTATAGGAGACACTTTGCAGTTACATACTGAACTCAGGGAACTAACACTATTAGTTTCTTTCTTCTTTCAACCTGTATAATTCAAATACTCCTTAAAATTACAAATATAAGATATAATGATTCAACTAATCCTATTAGATATTTATAGGTAAGCTAAATTCATTCTGACATCTTCATGCAATAGATAACATAGGTTATTAAAAGTCACACTTTTTAAATGGAGACAAAATCATGTACTGCTTGAGGGAGACAGTAAGGAGACGGAGTTCAGATTCCAGACTTTGGAGTGAACAGATCTCAGTTAAAGTTCCAGTTTCATAATTTATTTGCTGTGCCTCTTTGAACTAATACACTTTCTGTGTCCTGATTTTCTTACCTGCAGAACATGGTTGTGAATAATTATAATACTGGTATTGCAGATTGTTTATGAAGCTATAAAACTTAATGAGTTTTAAATCTATAAGGTATAGGGCATAACAGGAATCCAATAAATATTAGAGAGTGTTGTTAGACAGTATGTCTTCACTGTGCTCAGTCTCCTTCTTATCTTCCATTCCTCATTGCTTTAATACCTGATCACCCTGCATCACTATCAAAAGTATATGAAGATGAACAGAAAGTTTCTATGCTTCTCCTAGTACTTAAGTCCATGTACCTTTCTCAATGCTGTCTAACTCTTGAGATTTTTCTTTCTTTCTTTAATTATGCAATTAAAGGTTTTGTCATCTGTCACAGACATGGCAATAGTTCTGTATGAGTTGGGAAGGTATTTCAGTCCTAAGGTTATAATTTCATACATAAAGTAATAACCCTATTCTAAAATTCCATCTACACCTATGATCTTTATTGTATAAATATGCACAAGAATCTAAAGGAGATATCAATGCATTAAAAATAAGAATTATTATGTTTTCCTAAAAAATTAAAATGTTTGACGTGATTTTAATTTATGCTTCATTATTTAAAAGTTTCCTAGTATTTTTATTTCATATGAATAGAGGTTTTCAATGCATTCTACTTCCCCTATTCTCTAGCTGTTTAAGAGATCTATTTTAAGAAGCACAAAAAATTAGTTAACAGACATAGCTTCACAAGTAACAAATTTCTCTCAAAATACAATTAAACTACTATCATTTCTTCCATTTTTCATTAGACTAATCATTTTGTCTCTCCCTGTCTGCATGATCAGATGCATGTGATTACTGAGGGCTACCAATGTGATTACTGAGAGCTACCAATATGGTTCCTCCAAATTAAGATCTAGCTAAATATAATTGGCATACAAGATTCCACAGGCTTAGTTTGAAAGAAATAATGTAAGATATTCATTTTAATAAAATCCTGAATGGTAATATTTGAGATGTTGTTGCTGTTAGGTGCCGTCAAGTTGGTATCTGACTCATAGCAACCCTGCATACAATAGGCAAAACACTATTGTCAGTGCTTCTCTGCTCTTCATAGGGTTTTCAATGGTGGATTGATTTTGGGGACTGGGTTGCCGGGTCCTTCTCCCAAATATTTGAGATAGCTTGGGTTAAATAAAATTAATTTTATTTTTGCTTTTTAAAATGTGGATTCTTATTTTATTTTTTAAAATGTGGCTATTACATATTTAAAGACATTTGAAAGTGTATCTTCCATTTGTGGCTTTCATTTATTTCTGTTGAACAGTGAGTGCTGCTCTAGACTTATTGAAAGAAAACATTTAAGTCCCTATAAAAGAGTACATTTAAAAAATAAAAATATAATTTCAGAATTCCCTTTCTAAATGTAATAAAATGCTATTCTTGCTAAGAACAACTACAGAAACCAAGTTTTTAGTGAAAATAAAAATGAAAAAAAAAAAACCAAGTTTCCTTCAAAAGCTACTAAGTCAACCCAACACTTGAGAGAATACAATTCTAAAAGGAAGGCCAATGTTGTATCTTAAAGCGATGGATGGTCAAAAATTGGAATTTAGGATTTCCACCTGGCTAGGACCTGAAGTTTCATGATCATGGAGAGTAAATGTGACAAAGAAATTAATTCAATATTAGTTGATTTTTACTTCATATTGTTAGCCAAATTCTTAAATTGTTTAAGTGTACAAGGTGAAGAAATTAAGCAGAAATTTCAGGCTCACTTTGGGGATTCCTGGATGATGAAACCCTACTGGAGAACACCAGACTTTAATAGTGTCCTGGCACATTGAGCCCTTACTCTATTAGCCAAAAGAAAGTAAATGTTTTGGAGGAAAACAGTTTCATTCAGAGACACTACATTTTTCATACACACTGTCAATTATTTTAAAATTACCAAGCACTACAAGGCCTGTAGCCATAGCCCTGTGGCACCCCATCCTTTCAGATGTGGGAAATTAAGTGGGGTCAGACCTAGTTAGTACTTAGATGGGAGACGGCATGGGAAGACCAAGTGCTGTAGGCTTGGGAGAAGGATCCAACAAACCACTCCCAAAAAACATTCAGCCACTGAAATCACTATGAATAGCAGAAAAGCAGAAAAAATAGTGTTTCATCTGTTGTAGGGTGGCTATGAGTCAGACATGGACTTGAAGGAACCTAACAACAAGCACTACATGAAACAGAACCTAAAAGAGTGGTGATTGATAACCAACAGTGCTATAGATTTCCTGGTTACTGAATTTATCAGACATGGCCTCTGACTAATATGTTTAAGAAAATAAATGACAGATATAGAAAATAAAATCAAATGGTAATTTGAGAACTAAAAATAGGGTCATAAAGTTAAAAACTCAGGAGATGAATTTAATAGCAAGGGTTGTTGTTGTTAGGTACCATTGAGTGATATCCCACTCGTAGCAATCCTTATAGAGTTTTCAATGGTTGACTGTTTAGGGATTACTTCGGGAGTGGACTGCCAGTCTGGACTGCCACGTCCTTCTCCCATTTTTGGGGTGCTAGGAATCAAACTCGGGGCCTCAAATACTGGAGAGCAGTGCTCTACCAATTGAGCTAAATTCCAGCCCAATAGCAGAGGTTAGCATTAATGAACTCTAAAATAAATAAGCCTGCAGCCATACCACTGTGGCATCTGATCCCATCAGATCTCAGAAGCTAAACAGGGTTGGACCTGTTTAGTACTCGGATAGGAGACCACCTAGGAACACCAGGGGCTGTAGGCTTGGGAGAAGGACTCGCAACCCACTCCCAAAAAACAATCAGCCATTGAAAACCCTATGAAGAGCATAGAGGCATTAACAATACTGTTTGGGAGAAGGACCCAGCAACCCACTCCCCAAAATCAATCTGCCATTGAAAACCCTAAAAACAGCAGAGAAGCACTGACTAGTGCTTCGCCTGTTGTATGTATGGTCCCTATGAGTTGCATACTGACTCGGTGGTATCTAAAAACAACAAAATAAATAGATCAGTGGAAAATATTAAGATTACTCAGAAACTAAGAATCATGGAAAATATGCAAAAGGAGTAAGAGATATGTGGATCTTAGTAAAATATTCAAATAATCAACATCACCAGAGTCCTTGAATGGAGGAGAAAGAAAACAGGCAGTAATCATATTTGAAAAGATGCTGGCTGAGAATTTTCCCAAACTGTCAAAAGAGATCAGATTTCAAAATCAAAATGTCCTACAAACCTGACTAGGATAAATATGGAGGAAATCACATTAGGTACATACATACAAAAATAACAAAAAAAAAAAATGACCTTTTGAAAAACAAGGCTAAAGGAAAATCTTAAAAACATTGGAATCCAAAGTTAGGAGGTAAAAAACAGAAGACCGTTCATTTGTTAGGGTAAGAAAGATTCCAGTTTCACAAATTATGATGCTGGATTAAATTAGACTTTAAAAGAGTTCTGCAAAGCTCATAATTAAACACCCTTGGAAAGGCTGCTATGGATTAATTTATGCCTTATGTTACTCCAAAACTAATCCATGCAGGGAAATGGTCAGTTACCTGTTACAAATCATACTAATTACGCAAGTGCACAATGTTGTTAATTGTGAGGACAATACCTACCAGAAAAGGAGCAATAATAAATGGAAATGAAGAAACATAGTTGACTTTTAAATCTATTTCACTAGACTTTAAATTTGCCCACAATTTCAGTTTATGTTAATAATGGATAATGTTAGAAAATTCTTTTGAGAGTTGTAAGACTCGAACACCTACTGCAATGGTGTAACCTTATTTCTTCTTTACATGAGGACAATAAATTACCTAGATCAGACTTACAAAGAATATCAAACCAAAAGCTTTTACTTCAGAAATTGTATCAAATTTACTTCTTTCATTCCTATTCCTCACTTCCCTCCTCCACTTCCCTTCCTTCACCAACAATAAAGATGAAAAGAATGGCTATTTGCTGCAGTAAACAAATAAATGTAAACAAAGACAAAGCAAAAGTTTTCTCTACCAGATATCACTGAGGGAAACAAATAATATGGAAGAAACAAGAAAAGGCAGGATGCATACAGCCTACTTGTACATGTCTATCATTGTATACTGTAAGTCTATCAGTTATATCACTGCCTGATGCAATTGTAGCCTGGGCCATGTAGTCCACTGGGAGGTAAGTTCTTTATTCTAATGGGCTAATCTTTTCTGATTTAAATGTTTTTAAATACTTTTTCTTCAGTTATTTATTCATTCACCTATTATTCCATTTATTCTGCAGATATTTATTGAGCACACACTCTGTGACAGGAATGATTCCAGATATACTGTAGAGACCAGGAAAAGGAGTAACCGATTAGTGTTAAGTAGAAAAATGAGATAAGGAAGAGGGCAGAAAAAAAAAGGGATATAATTTTCGATAGGATAGACAGGGAAAGCAACAGGTAGAAGGTAAAACTAAGTATAGGTAAGAATAAAAGAGTGGAGAAATTTAGGGTGAGCGTTTCAGTCAGAGAATCCAGCACATATAAAGGCCCTGAGGTAAGAGCAGGATGATATTTTCAAAAATGAGGAAGCCCATGTGTCTGGAACATAGAGAGTTGGGAGAGAATAATTAGGGAAGCAAATCAGTAAGGAAGATAGGAGAAAATTTATATATAAAAAGGCTTTGTTGGGTCATTTTTTTAGAAAGTTTACTCCAAATAAGTTGAGATCACTAGAAAATCTTGGGCAGAGGGGCTATGTAACTGAAGCTGGATTTTAAAGAAACATTCTGGTGTTGGAAAACATAGATGGAAAGAGGTCAAGAACTAGAGAAGGAAGGCCAGTTAAGGGGTGACTACAACAATTCAGACTATTAGAAGGATACCTTATTTTAGAGTGGCACTGATACAGGTGGAGACAGGTCAGTGGATTCTGGATGGATATCACTCATTACTGTGGCCTGAATGTAGACCCCCCACCCGAATTCATACACCGAAATCCTAACTCCCAAAATGATGCCTTAGGAAGAGGAATAATTTGTTGTGTGATTAGGTGATGATGTTAGAGCCATCATAAATGGAATTAGTTCCTCTATAAAAGAGCCAGGGCTGGGATAGAGCCCAGTGGTAGAGTACTTACCTAGCATGCACAAAGTCCTGTGCTGAATCCCTAGCACTACAAAAAGTAAAACAACAGAAGACCCCAAGGGAGCCCAATAACCCTTTCCTCAACAGTATCTATCCCCACAGAAGACTCTATCTACAAACAAGAATATGGGCCCTCACCAGACATCAAACCTGCAAATGCCTTGATCAGGGATTTCTCATTTGCTAGAACTGTGAAAAATACAAAAGTATTTTGTATTGTTTATAATCTACCCACATTAAGCCATTTTGTTATGGTAGCCTAAATGACCTGAGACAACCACAGAGCCAATAGATTTTGTTAATGGATAAAGACGAAAGGGTTAAGAATGATTTGAATTTTTGTCTAAATACCTGGAGGAAATTTAGGAGGCATCTACTAAAATGAAGAATATAGGAAGGGCAAATGGCGAAGACCTCAGATTTG
The DNA here is from genome assembly GCA_007922755.1 of Pedetes capensis. Lineage (NCBI taxonomy): Eukaryota > Metazoa > Chordata > Mammalia > Rodentia > Pedetidae > Pedetes > Pedetes capensis. The sequence goes on along the minus strand of VMDO01022550.1, from coordinate 22,345 downwards.
AATATGTTAAGTTTGAGATGTGTAATATATTAAGAGGTAAATTTTATTCTGTTTGTCCTGTGGCAAAGAAGAGGTCAGAAAGGAAAGTAATTTGTAAGTAAACCACCTGTAATTTTCCACAATTAACCATTTAGCTTCACAGGGTGAATTCCAAACTTCTTAGACTGTTTCCCTGCTTTCTATGTCAAAAAAGAGGTCCATGTAAGCCACCTTCATTAGCTAAAGAACTGTATGCTGTGGGGCAACATGATGTGGACTAATCAAACTGTTTGTTGTTATTGCTATGTTGTTGTTATAGGTGTCATCTAGTCCAGTGCTAGTCATAGCAACCCTATTTACAACAGAAAGAAACAATCCCTGACACTGTACCATGTCCTGCACTATGTCAGTGCTTCTCTGCTATTCATAGAGTTTTCAATGGCTGATCATTTCAAGATTGTTTGTGGAGTGGGCTGTCAGCCTTCCCCTACCTTTGTTGTGCTGAGGATGGAACTCAGGACCTCAGAGAGAGCAGAACAACACTCTACCAACTGAGCTAAAACCTAGTCCACTATTGATATATTGGTACTGATCTACTTAGTTAATAGAAATATTAATTTTCCTCTGCTATTAGAATCTGGTATTACAGAAATCTGCAGTTGCTTGTTACCATCATCCCTGACTGCCAGTCATCTTCAGTGAAAGACTATGAGGACAACACTCATCAGGACTGCTGAGAGCTACAAGACATTTTTTGTGGCCTCTACCAGCCTAAAACATTCTCCATCCTAGGATTGTGTAGTCACATGAGTCAATAAATTCTTTTTTAAAAATTTAAGCTATTTTGAATTGGGCTTCTCTTATATAAAACCAGGACGAAATTCTTTAGAACAAGAAGCCTGAAAAACTGATACATTCCCACATGTAAAATATAAAACAAATCACGTTAATAATATTTCTTTTGCTGCTTCTTTTCAGAATTCTTTAGTTAACAACAGCTTAGATTGTGCATTATGAAAACAAGCACTATTTTTGAAATCCAAATTTTTTAATAGGCCAGGCATTGTGGCATGAGCCTATAGGGCCGGTAAGGCAGGAAGATTGTAAGTACATGGCCACCCTAGGTAACACAGCAAGACTTTAACATACATATGACTTATTGTTATGCTTCTTTGAGCCAATTCTTGACCATGCATGTAAAAGCAAAGCAAACTGCTAATGATAAAGTAGTTTATTCCAGAAAATTCTTAATTCACTTTGAAATCAACTATTTTCATTATTTATCCTAAATGCTTTTTGTATAAATCCTAAATAATGTGTGAGTTGTATTTTCATATTATCACCAATTTTCTAGTCATTTTCGTTTATTGGAAAGTTCAAATCTACAGTTGAATGTGAAATTGAAATTGAAAATGAAAATACAGTGAGTTCACTAATCCCATAGATTCTATTTTTTTGTCTTAAAAAGTAGTAATTTATTATATTAATTATCAACATCCCAGAGAATATTCCAAGAGAAATCAAGTTAAAGTTAAATATAGTAGAGTCTCTCGAAACTCTAGTTTTATATTATCAACCTCCATATTTTCTAGTTTATAATTATACATTATTTACTGAATTAGCCAGTGAATAACTTATTTTCTAAACTCAACCATTAAGCACATACCTGATATTCTTTTTATCCATGTACTGAATATTTTATAAATATAAAAATAGCTTCAGTTTGGGCCAAAACACTGGAAATTTCATCTTATGCTCTTCCTAGATTATCACAAAGTACATTTTTCCTCCTGTCAGTAAAATTATGATCCACTAAGTAACTTTTTAAAACTAAATATATAATATTGCCTTGAAAATGTTCTCCCATTATCTTGCTGTGCAAAAGCCTAGTTTTTAATTCTAAAAATAATTGTTCCTCATCCTCAAAGAGAGCTATTGCCATATGTGAGTAAATTAAAAGGAAAAAACTTCAGATAATACCTAAGAGAGAAAATACAACTGAAGAAGAGCATGGTGGCTTCTCCAAATTCCCCTAGGATTCACAATGAAGGTCATTCAGTGGCTCTGCAAAAGATGCTTAACACAAACATAGTTAGCATTTGAAGGAGAAAAACAAGAAGATATCTTTATGTTAGCATTCCATGACTTAAAGATGCTAGCATCTGTTCTAATTTAGTTTACTTAATTCTTGGGTAACTCTAAATCTTGGGATTAAAATGCCAGAAAGAAAATGAGAGAAGGCCTTAAGATAGAGTGAGCTATAGTCTAAACAAGAAGAGGGGCCCTTGCATTATCTCATGTGAATGGAGATTCCTCAGATAATGCCTATAGATCTGGTAGGAAAAAAGGCTTTGCACACAGCCACACATTGTTCAGTCTTTGTTAGAACTAAAATAAGTGGAGACTTGTTTTCAGGCCCATTTTGTGAGGAATGAAGAGAGGAATGTCTTTGGATCCCAACAGAGCATTTGATGTCTTCATTTTCCAAGATCCCCATGAGAGACAGGGAGACCTGGCAGCCAAAAGCAGCCAACATAGAGAAAATAGAATCCTGAATCAAGCTGCTTCTCTAGTAATAAACAATACAGCATTTCTATTATGATAATGTACTTTTCTTGTCATGGTAGAACTAATAGAGCTGTGATGACATCACACATTCTATAATGAAAAAAATGGAAAACAAAGAAGATGAAATATCTCCCAGAAAACACAAAGTTCCCCAGAGGGCTACAACTAATATTTTCAAGAGAAAAACAGGTAAATATGTGACCAACAGTGTCATATTGCATTAAAACAAGAATGAAGAAATTACTAAAACTTTCAAGCCCTTTATGCCAACTTTCATCCATCTGGCCCATCTCCCAGAAGGCTAAAAAAGAGAAATAAACAGTTGAAAATGAAATTTTACAAGTTTTCTGGGTTGGCTATCTATTGAATATTTGTTCCCTTGAATGTATATTTTTGGCATGGTTTACCTTTTATACAACTATTTATGTATATTAAGATATTTTTAGTTTTAGAAATATTATAGTATTGTAAATTGAGGTATATAGGATGCACTTCTAAAAGCCTCAAGATTATGTCAAGCAGTCATTTTACAGCTCTCTTGATTTCCATTCATTAGCAAAAGTTACTGGCCTTAGAAAAAGCCAAGTTCATTGTCTTGTAAAATACTGTGGGTATTTATATCACAGCGTGATAAATCTCATAGAGAAAAGAAAGCGGGTAAGAGATTTTAGATCTATTACACCATTTAACTCAAAGAATGTTTATATGACCCACTGCACAAAGTTTAAATACAAGAGGCAGTTTTGATTGTTAACTCCCTGAACTTGCTGGCAGAGCAAAGTGAGACAAGACATTTCTAAACAGTGTGCTCTGGTATTGTTATCTGCTATAAGGCATTTTCTGTCTTGTCAGCTGCTTCAGACATCTGCTCAGCTCCATAAAACTTGCACACAAGTGGGGGGCATTTTTGTTTGTTTAGAATTGAGGAGCATTAAATATTAGATAGTTATTAGGTTTGTTAAACAAAGTTAAATAAGGGGGAATTTTAGTGAGAAAATCAGTTTCCATGAAAAATTTGCTTAACTCACTCAATACGTTTCCTAGATATATTTCCCTTTAAAAAATATAGCACAGCTTCCTATTATAGAAATTTGAACAATCTGAAATAAAATGGTTCATATTTAATTTTTTACACAATGTAACTACTAGATCATATTAGAGCATTTCTTTCCAGATTTTTTTACAAAAATTTGTACATAGTTTAAAAGTATAGCTACATGTAATATTACATTAGACTATTTCTCCCTTAATGTATTTTCTATGCTTCATTTTTCATTTATAGAGCATTATTTCAAATTGCTGTCTTATAGGTACTCTATCACATATTACTTCAGTTTAAAAGTATTCATGTGGATCCAGTTATGAAGTTAATTCTACACTTGCTTTTTATGTTTTTAGAGTAATTTCCCACATTATATACATAATGCAAGAAAGACTCTCTTTATTAAATAAAAAGTTACTAATTTGCATATTTGTAGTTGGACAAATTGCTGTGTTCATTTTTGACTTTCTTGAAAAATATGCAGGTTATATGTAATATGATAAAACAAAGGATTCAGAATAGGAAGGAATAGACTCTCTTCCAAAGACAGAAAGACTAGAAAATACATAAAATCACAAAGGAGAGTATAGGATGGTCTCAGAGTGCAGAACAGAGCTGAGCATTGAGAGAGAGTGAGCTAGATACTTCTCAAGCCACACCTTCCCAGTGAAAGAGGGGAACAAGAGCCAAAAAATGTAAACCAGAGAGCCTTGACACCTTGATGGCAGACTGGCTGTCCCACAGAACAAGCCCACAGTCCTTAAAATCCTTGGATCCATGATTTGAAGAAATAAGGCTATTCCTCTCTTGGGGGAGGGGACAGGAAAGGGGTGGTCAGCATTTGATAAGAGATTCATTTTGCCACACTTCAGATATCCCAGACTGGATGCCATCTTGAGAGAGAACCTATTGTGTGATATTGAGCTACTCTGGGAGCTTGAAATAATGAATAATCACCAGGTAGGTAGCCTGGTATTAACCTGCCACAAACCCAGGATCTGACACAGCTGCAGGGGACAGTTACAGTTAGGGGGAAGATCAGGCACCAATACACTGAGAAGTTCAGGCACCAAGAGACTTGGATAAGGTGGACGGTAGCCCCTCTTACCAGGAAGAGAAGACAAATTCATGTTCTGAGGGAAACATCAGAGACTGGCAACTCTGAGCAAAGGTCAGATAAAAGACTTCACCTTCCATCTTCAACTAACCACCACCTCCACCTAACAACCTAAAAGATTCCAATATTAGAAACTACTCCAGTACTTTAAACAGTCAGCCATTGAAAACCCTGAGGGTCGCTATGAGTTGGACACCGACTGGACGGCACCTAACAACAACAACAAGCAGTACTTTATATATCTTTTCATTCCTTTTCCATTTATTTATTTATTTATTTATTTATTTATTTATTTATTTATTTTCTGTGCCAGTGATTGAGCCCAGGGATTTGCATGAGGCAAGTGCTGAATTACTGTGCAGTAGCCCTAGCTTTTTTTTCTTATTATTTTTCCTTTTATTGGTAAATGTTGGTGGGGTACAGAGTAATACAGTATTTGCTTTTTCCATTAGGCAACTATTACATCACTTTTGGTTACACTTTTATCAATTTGTGAGGTTTGTAGAAATTTTGACTAATATTTAGTAAAACTCATATGTATATTTAGGTTATATTCCCCTATTTTCCTCATGTACTCATGAAGTTGCATCATTTACATTGAGATTATCCTCTCCCCCTTCGTCCCTCTGTTGTTTCTCCTCCCCATTCCACCTTCCACAATCTTCGCTTCCCTTTGCTACTTCCCTCCCTCCTTCTTTCTACTCTTATCCCTTCTTCCCTAAGTTTATATGTGCAGCTTTATATATCAATTTATATATAGGATTTTCGTTCCTTTAAGTAAGATTCAGCTCCCACATATGAGTGAGAACATATGGTATTTCTCATTTTGAGCTTGTGTTCCTTCACTTAAGATGATATTCTCCAGTTCTTTTTTTTTTTTTTAAGATAGCGTCTCCTTGAGTTGTGTAGACTACCACTGGCCTGGGGTGCAAACAGCTTTTTGCCTCAGCTTCCAGCCTCTTGAGATGCTGGGACTGCAGGTGAACACTATGGTCTTTGGATCATTTGTTTTCTTCTGTTTTTTTTGTTTTGTTTTGTTTTGTTTGTTTGTTTGTTTTGTTTTTTCCTCTTTTTTCATTAATTTTGGTTTCCTCATTTTTTTCTAATGTAATTTTCATCATGTTTTTTATTTCTTCTTCAGTTTCTTTTTTTACCTTTTGCTACTCATGTGTATCTCAATTTTTATTTACTATACTTTTTGAGGGGCTGGGGTTTAGCTCAGTTGGTAGAATGCCACACTGCCCTCTCTGAGGGCATGGTATTGATCTCCAGCACTAAAAAAATGGCAGAATGACAGGCAGGCCACTCTTGATACAATCTTGAAACAATCTGCCATTGAAAACCATGTGAATAGCAGAGAAGCACTGACACAGTGCCGGCCATGGCACAATACCAGGGAATGTTTCATCCTGTTGTATATAGGGACTCTATGAGTCACACCCTACTCAACAAAATTCAACAACAATACTTTTAATAACATTTTTTTCTTTTTTTTTTAAAAGAAATCTCTTAGGCTTTTTGCTTCAGTTGTTCTACTTATTTTTATCTAATATTATTTATACTTGTTTTCCTTATTGTGCAAATTTTGTCATTGTTGTTTTTTTATCTTTTCCTCTTTTCTATCTCTCTCCCTAACATTGATTTCCTTTCTGGATATTCTTTTCTTTTCTTTCTTTCTTTTTTTTTAACTGAACTTTTGCTGCTTTACTCTTTCTCCCTTTTCTCTGTTGCCTTTTTTTAATTTCAGGAAATTATAATTTTTATTATCACCTCAAATAATTTGTATTTTCTTAGCTTCTGCTATATTATGGTCACCTGGGCACTGATGGTATAGTAGTTGGCTTTATCTGATTTGAAGTCAATTTCTATATCTGGTTTGGGCCATGTAGTATAATGGTTACAGTAGTTTATCTTCTTTTCTGAGAGTGGTCCTGGGTATTGAGAACTCAAGAGAAAGCCACTCACTAAGAAGATCCTCAAATAAGAAAGGAAGATATATCCATCCCAACAGATGCACACAACACAAAGCAGATCCACAAAACACATGAAAAAGCAAGCAATATGTCTCTTCCAAAAGACCATAATTCTTTACTGAATACAAAGACACTGATACGGTTAAATGTCAGACAAAGATTTCAAAAGCTTATTTATAAAAGTGATCAATGATTTCAAAGAGATCAGTAAAGTAATGAAATCAGTGCAGGACTTAGTTCAAAAAGTTGTCAATGAAGAATACAAAGTCAGAAAATGGATGAAAAATTCAGTAAGAAAATTGAAATTCTGAAAAAAAATCAAACAAATGTTAGAAATGAAGAATTCAATAAATTAAATAAAAACATAGTTGAAATCATCACCAATAGACTAGATCAAACATATAATAGAAAATCAGAGATAGAAAACAAGGTAGAAGAAATACTACATTCAGATATCAACACAGAAAAAACAAATAAATAAAAGAACATGGCCACAACTTCCAAGAACTCTCTGAGATAATCAAGATACCAAATCTAAAAACCCTGGGGGCAAAAGGAACTGAGATAAAAACTAATGGCACAGAAAACTTATTCAATGAAACTACAGCTGAAAATTTACAAAATCTGGAGAAAGAAATAGATATCCATTCACAAGAGGCATTTTGTGGGGCATGCACCTCATAGTCCGACCCAGATATTTGGATGGGCGGTGCCGCCACCCACACAGATACTAAACACAATTCACTTGGGACCCTTGGGTGAGGGGCACAGGCTCCTGTGACCCTCGGGATACTGGCAGAGATGGGAGAAAGGAAAAGCCTCAGGCGCTTTTATCCTGCAGGGACAAACACAGCTCTTTTTTTCTCTCTCCCCACCCTTCTAAGGGTGGGAAGAACACCAAAGCATACAGCTTTAAGTACTATCTGCTCTTATACTGCCTCAAGGGCAGATACTCCTGTGTTGGTGGTCTAGGTGGCCATGAGGAGAGAGTTCTTGCTTTGTTGATGGCCAGACAGAGAGAGAGTTCTTGTCTAGTCAGTGGTCAGCAACAGAGAAAGAAAGAGCTGTTTCCTTACTGATGGTTCAGATGAGAGAAAGAGAGAGATCTTTCCTTGTGGATGGTCCGGATGAGAGAGAGAATTGTTTCCTCATCGGTGGTCCGGGTGAGGAAAAAGGACAAGCTGCCACAGTTCAGATCCTTATATAGCTCTCCCACAGAATGGCCTGAGCCAATCACCTTTGAGTCCAATTGTCCAGTCAGGTTCAGGGGACTTGTGAAGGGTTTTGTACAAAGGTCCAATCAAGTTACTTTCATTTTCCTTAGATTTCTAATTTAGAAACCAGATTTTCAAAAGCTTTTTGGGGTTTTGCTAATTTTCTCTCAATTCCTCCCAGTTTTGGGTTTTTTGCTAATTTTCTCTCAATTCCTCCCTACAGCATTTAGAACACCAAATGGAGATGACCAGTAAACAATCTCCCTGCAACACATTATAATTAAGATGCCAAGAATACAGAACAAAGAAGCAATATTTAAATCTGCAAGAGAAAAACATCAACTCATGCATAAACTCTCTTCACATACTCTAAATACCAAGAAAACATGGTATGTATGTATGTATGTATGTGTGTGTGTGTGTGTGTGTGTGTACACATACCATGTTTTCTTGGTGTATATATACATACATATATATATATATGTATGTATATATACACACACACACACACACACACACATATGTGGGCAGGGGTTTAGCTCAGTTTGTAGAGTGTTGCTCTGCACTCTCTGAGGACCTGGCACTGCCCAGCACTGCAAAAATGGGAGAAGGACAAGGCAATGCACTACCAAAGCAGTCCTGAAATAATCAGCCATTGAAAACACTATGAATATCACTGCGAGTCTTATCTGACTCAATGGCACCTAAACACAAACAATTTTCTATCTATATCTATATCTATATATCTATATCTATTGTTGTTGTTGGGTGCCATCATGACCTGTCTGACTCATAGCGACCCTCATAGGGTTTTCAATGGCTAATTGTTTTGGGATTGCCCCAAGAGTAGATTTCCTCATCCTTCTCCCATATGTATATGTAAATGTATATCTATATGTATGTATCACCCTTGAAAGTAAATAATTGCTAACCAAAATCATTACATCTAAAGTTATCAATTCAAATCAATGGAGGCAGGCAGGGTAATGCACATCTTTAATCCCAGCAGCTTGGAGATGGAGGCAGGCAGATCACAAGTTCATGGCCAGAGGCAGCTTGCATAAATTAGTTAGATTCTGTTTCAAAATACAAAGTAAAAAATTGGCTGGAGGTATGGCTCAGGGGTTGTGTGAGGCCCTGGGTACAATTATCCAGTACCATAAAAATAAATAAATAAATATATACTTTCCAACACAAGCACCCACTAAAGCAATTCATGACCACAAAGCTAGCACTGCAGAAGATAGTTAAAATAATCCTATATACACAGAAGGAAGACAGTTTCAATCACAAGAATACAGGAAAGAATACTTCATGAGTGGAAAAGATGAACTAATGATAACTAGGAAACTATTAGTCACTTCTAACTCAAAAAATAAAAACATGAATAATGAAAAAAAAGAATGAATAGTATATTAACTAGGAAAATATCCAACACAATTATAAGAATCAGCAAACACCACTCAATAGTAACCCTAAATATAAATTATCTTAACTCTACAATTAAAAGACATAGAGTAGTACATTGGATTCAAAAACAAGATCCAGCTGAGAACCTGCAATCTCAGTGACTAGGGAAATGGAGGCAGGAAGACTGCAAGTTTGAGACCAGGGACAGCCTATATAACTTAGTAAGAACTTGAATCAAAATAAACAAAATAAAAAGGGGGTCTGGGAGTGCAGTTCATGGTAGAACATGTGTAAAGTATGAATGAGGCCCTGGGCTCAACTCCATAGTACTGAAGAAAGAAGGAAGGAAGGAAGGAAGGAAGCAAGGCAGGCAGACAAAGAAAGAAAGAAAGAAAGAAAGAAAGAAAGAAAGAAAGAAAGAAAGAAAGGAAGGAAGGAGAAAACTAAAAGATCTAACAATTTTCATTGGCAACAACCACATCTCCCTGGCACAGACTCTCACAGACTGAAGTGAAAGGATGACACCGATATACAAAACAAGAGGAAGCCAAGAAAGAGAAAAAGAAAGGAAGGAAGAAAGGAAGAGAAAAAGAAAAAGAAAAGAGAAGTGCCCATCTTTATATCAGACAAAGTAGACTTCAAGCTAAAATTAGTAAGAAAAATCCAAGTATGGTGGCACATGCTTGTAACCCCAGAAACTCAGGAGGTGGAAGCTGGAGGATCACAATGTCAAGTCCTGTGTAACTTAATAAGATCCCATCTCAATATTTAAAATGTGGCTGAAGGTTCAGTGCAGTGGCAAAGTGCTTACAAAGGTATGCAAGAGGGTTGGGGTTCAGCTCCCCAGTACTGTAAAATAAAAAAAGAACACATAACAAAGGTCATTACATATTAATAAAGGGAACAATTGATACAGAAGACAATTGTACATATATGTATTTAACGTTTGTGCACCAAATTAAAAAAAAATCAAGAAAACTACTGAGCATAAAGGCACAGATAGCTTTAGATACAAAAATAGTAAATGATTACAATACTCCACTCTCATCAATATAGAGAATATCTCGGCAAAAAAATCAACAAAGAAACTTTAAACACCACAGTAGATCAAGTGGACTTAATAGACACATACAAAATATTCCACCCAAATATACAGAATGCCATGTTCTCCTCAGCAGCCCATGGAACTTTCTCTAAAATAGGCCACATTTTAGGTCATAACATCTTAACAAATAAGAAAATTGAACTAATTTCATGTATCCATCAGATCATATGGACTAAAACCAGAAATCTGCGACAAAGGAAATTACACAAACCACACAAATACATGGAGATTGAATAATTCACTCTTAAATTCCTTAAGTTCCTTGCAGAAATCAGGAAAATCAAAAAATTCCTAGAGTCAACTGAAAATTAAAACACAACCTCCCGAATCTTTTGGATACAGCAAATGCAATTCTAAGAGGGGAGATTATAACCATGTGTATCTACATTAAAAAATCAGAAAGGATGCAAGTAACTTACTGAGGTACCCAAGGTCTTAGAAAAACAAGAACAAATAAAACTCAAAATCAGTAGATGAAAGAAGAAATAAAGATCAGAGCAGCAATTCAGACTAAAAGTGCAATAAAAAAGAATTTAAAAAGTAGCCGGTTCCTTGAAAAGATAAGATTGAAAAATCTTTATCCAAATGAAACAAAAGGGAGAGGCATCAAATGAATAAAGTTAGAGATGGAAAGGGGATAGTACCACAGACACCAATGAAATCCAGAGAATCACTTGGGAATACTTTGAAAACTTATATTCTAAAAACTTGGAAAACTTATATGAGATGGATAAATGTCTACATACATATGACCTAATAAAATTAAATCAAAAGGATATAAATGATATAAGCAGACCTATAGCTAGCAGTTGTTGTTGTTAGGTGCCATCGAGTCATTTCTGACTCATAGGGACCCTCATAGGGTTTTCACTGGCAGATTGTTTCAGGATTGCCTTGGGAGTGGGTTGCCAAGTCCTTCTCCCATTTTTGCAGTGCTGGGAATTGAACTCAGGACCTCAGAGACTGCAGCGCAAAGCTCTACCAGCTGAGCTAAATCCCAGCCCCTAGTCGAATACCGACGGCACCTAACAACAACAACAATAGCTAGCAGTAAGATTGAAGCAGTAATAAGGAGTCTTCCAACAAAGAGAAATATAGGACCAGACAGATGCGTTGCCAAATTCTGTAAGATCTTTAAAGGATTAATACCAATGATCCTCAAACTATTCCATAAATTTGAAATGGATGGATCACAACCAAACTCATTCTATGAAGCCAATATTACCCTGATACCAAAACCAGATGAGGATATAACAAAAAAGAGAAATTACAAATGAATTTCCATGATGAACATAGATGCAAAACTCCTGAGTAAAATACCTGCAAATTGACATCAATCACATTTAAAAGACCATAAACCAAGATCAAGTTTGTTTCATTCCAGGCATGCAACATACACAAAACAATAAATGCAAGACAGCACATAAATAGACTGAGAGACAGAATGTTCACAATCTTCTCAATAGATGCAGAAATAGGACTTTGACAAAGATTAATATCCTTTCATGATAAAAGCATCAAAGTTACTAGGAACTGAAGGAACATAGCTCAGCATTAAAGGCAATATACAAAAAACCTACAAATATATACTAAATGGGGAAAACTGAAAGCATTTTCTCTGGAATCAGGAAGGAGGCAAGGGTGTCCTCTTTCTCCACTGCTGTTCAATATATAAATTGAACTATTTGCCACAGCAATAAGACATGAGAAAAAAATAAAAGGGAAATAGGAAAGTAAGAAATCAAATTGTCCCTATTTGCAGGTGATTCTATCCTATACTGAAATGACCTTAAATACTACACCAGTAAACACTTAAGACTGATAAACCCTTTCAGCAAAGTAGCCATATACAAAATCAACATTCAAAAAGCAGTAGCTTTTCTATATACCAATAACTACTAGGCAGAGAAAGAAATCAGGAAAACAATTCTACTTACAAAAGCATAAGAAAGGAGAGAAATAACTCGGAGTAAGCCTTACTAGGAGGTGAAAGACATGTACCATGAAAACTTTAAAACCCTGAAGAAAGAAATTAAAAAAACACAGTAGAAGATAGAAAGATCTCCCATGCTTGTAGATCAGAAGAATTAATATTGTAAAAATGGCTGTATTACTGAAAGCAATCTACAAGTTTAATGCAATCTCCATCGAAATCCCAATAACATTCTTCACCAAAAAAAATCTTAAAATTCACATAGAAGCACAAAAGCATCCAAATTGCTAAAGCAATTCTGAGCAGAAAGAGTAATGCAGGAGGCATAGCAATACCTGAATTCAACTACAGGCCACAGTTAAAAAAAAAAAAAAAGCATCATGGCCCTCACCCCCAAATAGTCATGTATACCAATGGAATATAATAGAGGAATAAACTCATGTGGCTACAGGCAACCAATGTTTGACAAATGTGACAAAAATATAATTTGGAGTAAATACAGCCTCTTCAACAAGTGGTGCTGGGCAAACTTGATATCCTCATGAAAAAGACTTAAACTAGATTCCTCCTACTCATGTTGTGTGAAAATAAACTCAAAATGGATCAGACTTAATGTAATCCCAGACACTTTGAAACTGCCAGAGGAAAACATAGGAAAAACACTTTAAGACGTTGGTATAGGCAAGGACTTCATGAAAATGACACCAATAATACATGAAAGAATTGCTAGAATTGACAAACAGGATTGAATAAGGTCAAAAAACTTTTGTACACAAAAGGATGCTATTATCAAAGTGAAGAGAAAGCCTACAGAATGGGAGAAAATCTTTGCCATCCATACATCAGAGAAAGGATTAATATCTAGAGTATATAAAGAGCTCAAAAAAATTAAACACCAAAAAAAATCAAGGTATCCAATCTAAAAATGGTCCACTGAATTGATCAGAGAGTTCTCAAAAGAAAAAATACAAATGGCCAATAATCATACTTCAAAAATGTTCAACATCTCCTTGTTGTTGCTGTTAGGTGCGATCAAGCTGGTAACTGACTCATGGGGACCCTACATAAAACAGGTGAAACACTATTGTCAGTGCTTCTCTATTATTCATAGGATTTTCAATGGCAGATTGGTTTTGGGAGTGGTTTGCCAGGTCTTTCTTCAGGGCCTACAGTGCCTGGTATTCCCAGGTGATCTCCCATACAAGTATTCACCAGGCCCCACCCTGTTTAGCTTCTAAGATCTGAAGGGATTGGATGCCACAGGGCTATGGCTTCAGGCAGCAACATCCTTAGTCATCAGAAAAATGCAAATCAATACTACACTGAGATTCCATCTCACCCCAGTCATAATGGCTAGCATCAACAACAACAACAACAAAAAAATACAACAAATCCTGTGAGGATGCTGGGAGAAACGAACCCTACACTGCTGGTGGGAATAGAGGTTGGTGTAGCCACTATGGAAATCAGTATAAATGTTCCTCAGAAAACTGAAAATAGAATGACCATATGACACAGCTATATTGTTCCTGGGAATATATCAGAAAAAATATAGGTGAACATACCATAGCGATATCTGCTCATCCATGTTTACTGTAATGCTGTTCACAATAGCCAAGATATGGAACTAACCTAGGTGTCTGTCAACAGATTAGTGGATAAGGAAAATGTGATATATATATATATATATATGTTGTTGTTGTTAGGTGCCGTCGAGTCGGTATCCGACCCATAGCAACCCTCATAGGGTTTTCAATGACTGACTGTTTCGGGATTGTCTTGGGAGTGGATTGCCAAGCCCTTCTCCCATTTTTGCAGTGCTGGGAATTGAACTTGGGACCTTAGGGACTGCAGCGCAGTGCTCTACCCACTGAGTCAAATCCCAGACCACATATACATATATATATATATATATATATATATATATATATATATATATATATATCATGAAGTTTTATTCAGCCTTAAAGAAGGAAAATATGATATTTGCTGGAAAATGGATGAAACTATAGACCATCATTTTAAGTGAAGTAAGCCAGATCCAAAAAGACAAACATTGTTTATTTACATTCAGTATTTAAAAATACAGGTCAGGAAAGAGGGAGAAAAGGGACTGAGAAGAAGGGGAAGGAGGAACAATAAAGGGCATTGAGGTAAAGGAAGAGAAATATATGTTTTGCACTTAAGGCAAAATCTGGATATATATTAATATATTTACTTATATATCATACTGATATAGATATTCATACAAACAAGACATGCAAAGAGTCACTATTGTGGAAGAAGGAGATTGAGGGGAGGGAGGTCATGACAGGGTAAGGGGATAGGTGAACATGAGGAACGTACAATGATACGTATGTATGGAAATGTCATATGAAACCTATTAGGTTGTACACTAACTGAAAAGTTACAAAGAAGAAGTAAAAGAAAGAGGAAGTGGAGGAGGAGGAGGAGGAGGGTGACAATGACGACAACAACAACTCCCTGAAACTTGAAAAGTCACAGGATGGATTCTTTCCTAGAGCCTCCTGAGGAAGTGTACTTCTGATGATATTTTGTGATATCTGGAGTTCATGCTCCAGGCTCAAACATTGATAAAAAATAAATTTCTGTTATTGTAAGACAAATATAAAGATAAAAACAAATAAATTAAAAGCATCATATAGTTAAAAAATAAAATTCATTCCTGATAAAATGAACCCAAGATATATGTTAGTGTTCATATATTACAACTGTGGTCTAGTTGGTATTGGGGCCCACATATGCATCCAGACCCCCTCACTGTGTTCATCCTACTAGCAGGATTCCTACCAGGTGGGGAATTAATTCTGCTTGTGGGGATAAAGTGTAATTAAGATATCAAAGATGTTGCTCCCTAACTGCAGAAAAGAAGGACTAATCAAACTATACTTACAGGGAAAACTTGTAAATGTAAAGATTCCAAATTTAGATGGAATACACAGTCCTTCCAGGCTATAAGGACAAGCTAGCATTTATCTTTTCGCCTCTTCCAACTATCTCTCTCAATGTCTTCCTCTTTTATCCTCTTCTCTAGCCACTTTCCATCTGTTGAGTCCTTGGCTCAGCTATTTATGTTTTTAGGGAAGTCAAATCTTTGGCAGAGGTCAGTTCCCACTCTTAGTCATGCTCCAATGACTGCCAAGCATGGATCAAACTTCCTTTCCCTTGAGACAAAACTAAATTTATCCTGTTGATGCTCTTGCTATTTGTTCAGAAATGCCTAGCCACTATGGACCTTGGGGGAAGGGCCAGGATTGATCTGGGGTGTTATTCTAGAGACTGTCAGCAAAGGTATATCTCCATTTTATTAGAATCTAGTCATGACTACACATGGTAAGTGCTCAGACCTCTGAGAAATAGTTTTGAGATACCAAATTTTAAACTAAGATTAAGCCGCAATCTTTAGGACAGTTTTATTAGTCAAATAAGAAAATTTTGATTATAAAAGAATTTTTATTCATTAAAAATGATTTCAAAGACAAAATGATCTAACATCAATTCATTATTTACATAAGAATGCAGAAAATTCCCTGCAATCTCTAAAATTGATAAATTATGTGCCAAAATTCTGTCTCTTTTATTATCACATGAACACTATGTATCAACTTGAAGCAGCTTCAGTAGGATGCACCTTCAAAACTATGTATAAAGGCAATAAAATTGTGTTAGCATTTTCATTTTATAGAAAGTAATAATCTCCCTCCCTGCTAGTAATCCCTTGACCAAATTTCTCCTCCTGTTGCTGGACCAATGCTTTGCTCCCATTTTCTGCAAAACTTCTCACTGAAGTTGTTGATTCTTCCATTTTTCAATTCTTCTTTCATTTTACCTTATACAATCTAGCCATCTTTTTAGCACCAGCACTCCATAGAACCTGCTTCTGTCAAGACTACCTGTTTTAATCTGCTTTCTCTTGCTATAACATAATATACAAGACTAGATAATTTATGATGAAATGAAGTTTATTTAGCTCATGGTGCTGGAGGCTGGTAGTCCAGCACTAGGCAGCTGCATCTGGCAAGGGCCCTGCCCTGCCTCATAAGGTGGAAGGTCACATCACATGGCAGGAGTGCATCTGAGAGTGGGAAGCATCGGGTTGTTGTTGTTGTTGTTAGGTGCCATCGAGTCAGTATCCAACCCATAGGGACTCTCACAGGGTTTTCAATGGCTGACTGTTTTGGGATTGCCTTGGGAGTGGATTGCCAGGTCCTTCTCCCATTTTTGTGGTGCTGGGAATTGAACTCAGGACCTCAGAGACTGCAGCACAGCGCTGTACCAACTGAGCTAAATCCCAGTCCTAAGCAGCAGGTAGGTACACTCAAAAGAGACAAAACACAGGGTGAGTCTCATTTTGTAACAACCCACTCTCTTAGTAACTAACCCAATTCTGCAAAAAGAAATACTCACTACTTTAAGAATTGTCCCAGTCCAACAAGAAAGGCATTATCTCCCATGATGACTTCTTAAGGACCTCACTTCCTAATGTCCTTACAATGACAATGGAATTTCAGTGTGAGTTTCATAGAGGCAATCGCACCTGTCATAACATCCAGATTGATAAATTTCATGCCACTTCTCAATCTTTAAGACTCTAGCTGTTGCGCCGGGCGTGGTGGCGCACACCTGTAATCTCAGCCACTCAGGAGGGGGTATCGCAAGGTCGAGACCAGAGGCAGTCTGAGTAAGTTAAGGAGACCCTGTCTCAAAAAGTGAAAAAAAAAAAAAAAGTAAGGAAGAAAGAAAGAAAGAAAAATGAAATGAGCTGGGGGCGCAACTCAGTGGTCCAGCACTTGCAGAGCATGCAAGCACTAGACCCTGGGTTCACTCCCCAGTTCCTCAAAAATAAAAAATTTAAAAAAAAAAGACTCTAGCAGCTGTATTTGGCTCTATTTTCACCTCTCTTTCAGAAGACATTTCTTCTGAAAGACACAGTATTTTACTGGTTTCTTCCTACCTGACAGAATTGCTAGTTTTTTGTTTTGTTTTGTTTTGTTTAATCTCTCAAGACTCTAAGATTAGAATATCTCAAGGTTCATTCACTGATCCCCTAGGCTTTTTATTTTCTACACTCATTTTATGTATTATTTTTAGTCTAAATGCTAAAAATAACATCTATTGGTGGCTCCTACTTTCACATTCTGTTTCAAAACTATTTTGTTTTCTATGCTCAACTTTTTCACTTGGAAGAATAATACAGAATTAAAAATTAGTATATCCAAATCCAGACTCTTGCTATTAGCAACAAAATCTTTATTCTCTGATCACAGTCATAATTATTTTAGTAAATTACATATCTATCTTTTCAATGGTCCAGACAAATCCTTGAAATTATTCTTGAATCCTGTGTTTTTCTCACTCTCTACCTCCAAATCTTTCAGCCATCATTTGGCTGTATCTTCAATATTTATTCAGAAACATTATTCTCATTACTATAGCATTACTACCTGGTTCCAGCTATAAAAATCCACCAGAATTACTGCAACAGGCTATTAACACTGTGGTAGGCATGGTCCATATCAAATTATTTCGACAAGTAAAATTATGTAAGTCAGATAATATCACACCTCTGTTCAATCTCCATAATGGCTCCCCACCTAACTCAAAATCTAAATCCCTAACAATGATTTAAAAGATCATCTTTCATTTTCTCTTGTTCACTGAACTTTTTGCAGGACTCCAGAATCCATACCGCTAGAGTTATTCAGGTGTAGAATGTTACCCTTAATGTTTTCCTAACCCACAATTTTCTTCTCCCATAGAGCCACAAGGCTGCCTCTCATCTTCCAGGGATTTTTTTCAAATCTTGCCTCTCAGAAGTACCATAACTGATCACTATTTAAAATGCACACCTCCTAATAGAATACCTCGGTTTGTTCCTGCTTTATTTTTTCACCATTCGACATAGTATATATATTTTACTTACCACACCCCCACACACTTAAATGTAGGTTACATGCATAAAAAAATTCTTCCTACATTATTTACTGCATTCTCAAAGCATGGAATACAGTTAAACACTTACCAGGCAATTAATAAATATTTGTTAAATGAATATATAAATGAAATATAAAGAAATTAATTTATAAATAAATTAAAACAATAGCTAAGTCAGAAGATTCTCAATAGTCCCAAGTGAGAAAATATAGTGGCTTGAACCAGAATGGTAAAGATGGATTTATTGGTAGACTTCAGGAATAAAATAAATTTCATTTGAAAGTATTGGAATTTCTGTTGTTGCTATTTTCCCCATCATACAAATAAAAATCTGCATTGTTTTTGAATCCATCAATATCAAGAGCTTGATAATATGAGTCTTACCCCAAGGATTGATAAACTCTCAATGTGCACATGAATTCTGCTTGTAAACCCAGAGAACAGAGGACCAGAATTTGGGCTGGAGTTACAAGAAAAAAAATACAAAGCAGCTAGGTAAATTTGAATTTCAAGAAAACTAGGAATAAAACGATGAATAAAAAATATATCCCACATTTTTCATGAGATAATTACATTAAATATTAAACATATTAAATGTGTATGTATGTATACATTTGGTGTTTATTTTGAGTTCAAGCTGGATATAGATTTTCTGTTTAATTTAGATGTATTTTTTGTTTGATTTTGGCTAAAGGAGGAAACTCTCACCTGGACTATTGTAAATTCTCTGAAGCTATGAATATTACTTTGAGTCTTCTTATGGAAAAACATGCTGGTTTTCTGTTGATAAGAATAAACAAAGTGAGCCTTAACTCTTCCTTAAATTACTGTACTATTGTGCAGTGATAGGGGCTATTAAAGACTATAGCCATAGTTCAACTGTCTTTATGTTCATCTACTATCCTTCTCACCCCCACAGGTCTGTCAGTTTGCCACACTGTGGGGACTTATGTGTTGAGATGAGGCTGAGAGGTATGCCACTGGTACCTCAGATATGAGCAAGGTTACCCATGGTGGACAGGTTTTCAGCTGAGCTTCCAAACTAAGACAGACTAGGGAGCAGGACCTGGTGAACCACTCCCCAAACAATTAAACATTGAGAACCCTATGAATAGCAAAGAAACACTGTCAGATATAGTGTTGGAAAATGAGCCCCCACGATGGAAGGCATTCAAAAGACAACTGGGGAAGAGTTGCCTCCTCAAAGTAGAGGCTACTGTGATGATGGAAAAGGAGTAAGGCCCAGGGACCTCCATTTGCTGATGTGGCATGAGAAACAACTGTAAACATCCATTAATAATTGGAACATGGAATGGACGTACTATGAATCTAGGAAAATTAGAAGTTGTTAAAAGAGAAATGGGGTGCATAAGCATTGACATTCTAGGCATCAGTGAGCTAAAACGGACCGGCATAGGCCATTTTGAGTCAGACAGTCATATGGTCTACTATGCTGGGAATGATAAACTAAAGAGAAATGGGGTTACATTCATCATCAAAAAAGACATTTCAAGATCTGTCATGAAATACAATGTTGTCAGTGATAGAATAATATCCATACGCCTATAAGGAAGGCCAGTTAATATGACTATTATTCAAATTCATGCACCCACCACTAAGGCCACAAATGAAGCAAGGGAAGACTTCTATCAGCTTCTGCAATCTGAAATAGATCAAACATGCAATCAAGACATACTGATAATCAATGGTGACTGGAATGCAAAGGTTGGAAAAAAAGAAGGCTCAGTAGTTGGAAAATATGGTCTTGGTGACAGAAACAAAGCGGAAGATCACATGATAGAACTTTGTCAGTCCAATGACCTTTTCATTACAAATATATTTTTTCAACACCATAAACAGAGATATGGACTTCACCAGATGGAACATACAGGAATCAGATTTACTACATATGTGGAAAGAGATGATGGAAAAGCTCTACAGAAAATGTCAGAACAAGACAAGGTGCTGACAGTACATCAGACCATCAACTTCTCATATGCAAGTTCAAAGTGAAGCTGAAGAAAATTAGAACAAGTATACAAGAGCCATAGTATGACCTTGAGTATATCCCACGTGAGTTCAGAGATCACCTCAAAAATAGGTTTAATGCAGGAGACCAGAAGAGTTGTGGCATGACATACAAGATATCATTCAAGAAGGAAGTAAGAAGTTCTTAAAAAGACAAGAAAAAAAGAAAAGACCAAATTACATGTCAAAAGAGACAGTAGAACTTGCCCTTGAATGTCAAGCAGCTAAAGCAAAAGGAAGACATGATGAAGTTAAGGAACTAAACAGAAGATTTCAGAAGGCAGCTCGAGAAGACAAAAACAAATATTATAATGACATGTGCAAAGAGCTGGAGGCAGAAAACCAAAAGGGAAGAACACGCTCTGTGTTACTCAAGCTTAAGGAAGTGAAGAAAAAAAATTCAAGCCTCGAGTGGCAGTAGTGAAAGATTCTATAGGGAAATTTTTAAATGATGCAGGAAACATCAAAAGAAGATGGGAAAAATACACAGAGTCATTATACAAGAAAGAATTAGTAGATGACCAACCATTCCAAGAGGTTGCATATGAAGAGGAACCAATGGTGTTGAAGGATGAAGTGGAAGCTCTCTTGAAAGAACTCGCAAAACACAAGGCTCCAGGAATTGACAGGATACCGATAGAGATGTTTCAACAAACAGATGCAGCACTGGAGGTGTTAACATGTTTGTGCCAACAGGTTTGGAAAACAGCTACTTGGTCAACTGACTGGAAGAGATCCATATTTGTGCCTATTCCCAAAAAAGGGGATCCAACTGAATGTGCAAACTATGGGACAATGTCATTAATATCGCACACAAGCAAAATTCTACTAAGGATCATTCAGAATTGACTGCAGCAGTATATAGACAGGGAATTATCTGAAAATCAAGCAGGATTCAGAAGAGGGCGGGGAACCGGGGACATCATTGTGGATGTCAGATGGATATTAGCTGAAAGCAGAGAATATCAGAAAGATGTCTATCTATGTTTAATTGACTATGCTAAGGCATTTGTTGTTGTTAGGTGCTGTAGAGTCGGTATCTGACTCATAGCGACCCTCTGTACAACAGGGGAAACACTATTGTCAGTGCTTCTCTGCTACTCATTGAGTTTTCAATGGCAGGCGGAAAGCTGTGCTGCGCCCCCAGCCCGTATTTTTTACTTTTTGAGACAGGGGCTTGCTGGGTTGCACAGACTGCCTCTGATCTTGGGCTTGTGGTCCTCCTGTCTCCGCCCCCCAAGCCGCTAGGATTGCAGGCATGCACCACCGCACCTGACTAGAAGTGTTTAATAAGTGTTTGTGAGCGTGTATGCATGGTTTTGTTTTGTTTTTGTTTTGATTTTTTTTTGTTTGTTTCATGGGGTTTTTGTTTTGTTTTGTTTTGGTTTGTTTTTTTGTTGTTTTTTGATTTTGTTGTTTTGTATGGGGGTATGAAACCAGGGTCTTGTGCCTATTCGCTTTGTAGGTGCTGGACCGCCACGCTGCGCCCCCAGCCCATATTTTTACTTTTTGACACAGGGTCTCTCTGGGTTGCGCAGGCTGCCTGTGATCTTGGGCTTGCGAGCCTCCTGCCTTCGCCCCCAAGCTGCTGGGAACGCAGGTGTATACCACCGCACATGACTGTAAGTGATGTTATACGTGGGTGGTAGCGTGTATGCGTGAGGTTTTTTTTTTAATTTAATTTAATTTTATTTTATTTTTATTTGCTTCCTTCCTTGTTTTACTCTCTTCCCTCTTTCTATTCTCCTTCTCTTTTTCTTATGCTATATATGCATCCTCGTATTAATTATTTTACCATCAGAGCCCCCACAGGTCTGTCAGATTGCCGTGGGGGCTTGCGTGTTGCGATGAGGCTGAGAGCTCTGCCACTGTAACCTTAGACATGAGCAAGGTTACCCAAGATGGACAGGTTTTCAGCTGAGCTTCCAGACTAAGACAGACTAGGGAGTAGGACCTGGCGAGCCACTCCCGAAACAACTAGCCATTGAAAACCCTATGGATAGCAAAGAAACACTGTCAGA